>SMDT01003031.1:0-305453 GCA_005392925.1 Aquilaria sinensis | reverse complement strand
TGTAGTGCATAAATGCATGTAAATGAGTTGGGTATGTTGTTTGTACAATGTGTGAATGATATATGTGAGCAATTTAGGAGTGTGGTTTGAAGTGTGTATGCAATGCTGTCCATATGGTGTTTATGGGCTATTTTGATGGCATTTTTATGAATGATGGTTAGAAGGGTTCTAAATTTAGGGAAACAGTTTTCCTATATGTCTAAGAGATGTATGGACACTACCAAGTAGGTTTTGCACCTGGAAATGAAGTGTATGAATATTATGATATTTTGTATGGGCATAAATGGTCAGTATTGGCTAAAATTTGATACCCTGTACTCTAGTGCCATAACTTACTGTACAAGTTGTATTTAGCTATAAAAATTTGACCACACTTAGAACACTCCAAGATGGAGAATTTGGATTTTGAATCACTAGATTTGGTGCCCTGTAGCTAGAGTTATGGCTTGTCAAAGTTGGCTGATTTTGCTGTGTACTGTTCATATGGTCAATTTTACTCGGTTGAGTGTAAAATCCATAATGGCAATCCTAGATGGATTTAATGTCTTAAACCTATTTCCTTATGAATGTTTAAGTATAATAAAGGTTCTAAACCCTTTAGAGCATAGGAGGATATGGGTAGCACTACAACAAAAACAGCTTGGAGCGACCGTAAAAATGGTAGGTAGACGATCGCTATATTGCCTTTTAGGCGACCAAATGTGGCGGTCATGAAACGGTCGCTAAAACCCTGGTCGCTAGGGGTAGGTGACCGAAGGGTAATCGAAAATTGCAACCGAATATAACGGTCGCTAGGACGGTTGACTTAGTGACCGAAAAATTATGGTCACTATAGCGACCAGAACGGACGGTCACTCATGGCGACCACCAAAAATGGCTGCTTATAGCAACCACCAGAGACGGTCGCCCTCTATATATGTTTTAATATGTAAATTAATTTTGCAATATTATTAGATAAATTCATGAGTTAATAAATTAATAAAAATTATAAAAAAAAATAAACTAGTAATAACAAAAAAAGCTCCAAATATAAAATATAAATATTACTTAATTAAAAGATCCATGATTTAAATAAAAAGTATCAAATTACAATAACATATAAAATTATTTAATACTAGTGCCTTATGTAATCCCTCTTAAACTAATCATGCGGCTGCTAAGCCTCGTCGTCCTCGTCCTCGTCCTCCTCTGCCCTCCTCTGTGACAATGATGAAGCTACATGTGTGTTTAATGCTCCGACAATTAAAGACGGGTCTACACCAGGTCAAAGGAATCCAAGTGACTTCATTGTCGTGAGTGTGGTAGCTAATGCTGCCTAAAGATCTCTACTGTTACGCTCCTCAATTCTCTGCACTCTCTCCTGCACGGCCCTCATCTCCATATACTGAAATTGCATCGAATTGGTATGCTCTATCTGTGATAGAAACGCACGTTGTTGAGTCTCATGAACCTTTTGCTGCAAGTCCTCAACTGTAGCTTGCAAAGACTCATTTTCAACTGTCAAGTGCTGAAATTGCTGCTCAGTGCGAGAATTAGAGTAACCCTATTGTGTTTATAAAGAAAGCAAATAACAAGTAATGAAGTTAAACAAAACATGTAAATTAATTTATAAAAAAAGTAATATAACTAAAAAAATTGGAAAGATATGAAGAAATAAATGTAGAAATATTTTTGTGAAGTACCTCGGATTGTGAGCGCTGATATCTATCAGGAAATGCAAGAAACTCTGGGACACCTGACCATTCTCCTTTTTGGGCCCACCTGTGATCGTCTACCATGCCACTGGGTTGAATTGGGGATGATACTTCGAATCTTCCCTGTGATGCAATCTAACATGTACCATGTAGTCCTCCTAGGAATTTATAAAAATGAGTACAGAAAATTAATTGAAAAATAAATACATGACAACATAACATAATTTGATTCTAACCTGTAGCTTTCTCTAAGACTCAGAAAACCTTTCCGTGGAACCTTTTTTTTGTTGTGGCTCTTTCATAGAACTCATGCCACATTGGCTACCTATTCATCTCAGAAGCCTGTTGCAATTTTAGCTTTCAAATATGAAATTTAGAAAACTATTAATTAAATATATGAAAGGAAATTCAAATTTTACCATCTTATCGAAGAACATTTTCTTTGTTAGATTACCCATGGAATGCTTTGGTCCCTGAGCATCTAGTGGAGCATTCTTCCCTCTTTTATTCTTCTTCCCTCGTAGGCTCTCCAGCGTCCATTCCGAGGTATTCCAAGTTTCACATAACTTCATCCAATCAGTAGATGCAATCTCAGCCGGCCGATGAGGGATGAGACAGGAGTAATCTTGCTCCGGGTAGAAATTAGGACCCACCATCTCTTACGCTGCATTCCGTAGTTTACTTAGCTTATTCTTATAACTTTTTCTCAAAATGTCGAAATAAGCATTCTTAACTACTAAGTCATCCTCAGGCGCCCATTTATATGTTTGCTGAAGTTTTTACAACACAAACAATGGTTATAATATAAATCAATGTACAATCTCCTAAAAATATAATATATAAACATTACAGTTACCTGTAGCATATCTAGATACTCTTGCCTTCTGCTCTTCTTGAGGTCCTTAAACTCTGCAACTTCACCCTTAAAAAGAGATTGTGAGATGTAGCTTGCCTTATCACGAACTGCCTTGGTACGAAGAAAGCTACAAAAAAAAAATTCAATTCAATAACAATTAACAAGTAATAAATATAATAATAATAATAACAAAATTATCATACATATGTTATCAGAACTTACTCAGATGGGATAATAACACATCGTGGATCATCCTCTTGATGAACTTGCTGTTGTGTGTCTGGGATGGCATCATGACCGACTGTGCCAGGCGGTTGGTTCTCAGAACCAGACTCTGACACTGGGGCAGGTGACTTAAGTGGTCTGGGAAAATCACCAATGTCAAATTGACTCCTTCTAATCACCTCCTCACACTGAGCAGAAGTGGAAATGTGCGGGTTTGGGTACTGAAATGTTGTACCCGAGGATTGCTCACGCCAAGTGTAAGAACCGCCACTAGTGACTAGGTCTACCTGATAAATATAACGCCTAGTATCGGTCCCCCTCCCTTTATGCGCAGATGGCTAATCCAAAAAAGGATAATCAGATGGCTGATCCTGCATAGACAATTCTCTACCATGACTGAACTGGTCACGTGAAGGATCCTGATCAGCACCCTGTCTAGACGGAGGGGGCCCACGCGCCATCACCTTAAAGTGCCGGAATACATAGAAATATAAATTAAAAATTTTGGTAATATACACCTAAAATTTATAGTAAATTAAACTTTTAGTGTACTAATTTTTATTTGTGAACTAAATTTTTAGTGAAATTTTTTTTAGTAAACTAAGTTTTTATTGGTGAATGAAATTTTTAGTAAACTAGATTTTTAGTTAACAAAATTTTTAGTGAAATCTAATTGTAGTAATTGATTTAAAAATGCTTCTAACCTAAAATAGAATACTAACAGGAAAAAAAATAGCTAACTTCACCACATTATTTTCCACAATTTATATAGATTCCACCAACAATATGTGCTTATAATCATGTCTAATACCATATTTTTAGCAACAAAAATTTTTTTATAACATATATACAAATAAAAAAGTAAAAAATTGAAAAAAAAAATACAGAAAAAAATTGTATAGAAGAAATAACCTAAAGTGACGGAAATTCAAGGTGATTTTGGAAAAAAAAATTTGGAATACAATTAACTTGAGAGAAATTCTAGGCATTTTTGGAAAAAAAAATTGGAAAACAACAAACTTGAGAGAAATTCCATTACTTTATCAGAGAAATTTCATGCAACCAAAAAATCCTACCACATATATACGGATTAAATGAAAATAGCTGAGAATTTTAAACTAAAATAGCCAAAAAGCATAGGAAAAAAAATATGAATGAGAAAAAAATTGGCAGAGAAATATGACGAATTTTACACATATAAATTGCACCAGTAATAAAATATATCTTAAGAAAAATGCAACAAATTGAAGCAACTTTTTGCTGGTAAGAAAAAAAATCTGAATCATCATGTCTAATACCATTTTTTGCCTAGATAACATGCAATATTTGAGAAATGTTGAGAGGAACTTACCTATTTGAGAGAAGTTGCAGGCAAATTTGGAGAAGCAGCAGCAATAACAAACCCCTCAGCAAGCAGAAGTGGAGACGAAGCAGAACTGGGGAAGAAAGAAATTTGTGGCTCTAGTGATTTGGTTAAAGATGGAAGGGGTTTAAAAGGCTGGGAGGGAGCGACCGAATTGTCGATCTCCCAAACGGTCGGTAAAAGTGTAAAGACATAAAACACCTTCTCATTCGGTCACCCAAATGGTGGCTGTTATTAAGGATATGGGCAGGATGGTAATTTAACCTTTTAGAGCGACCGTTATGTGACCGTTTAAACGGTCACCCTAATTTTTTATTTCCCCCTACTTCGCGACCGAATGAGCGACCGTTTTAGCGGTTGCTTGTTTCAAATTTTAAACTTTCCCCCTGGTTCGTTATTTTGTTTAGATTTCCAAGGTGATAGCATTGATTCGCACATGACTCATTAAAATGTAATTAAAATGTAAGTAATTAAAATATAACTAACTAAAGTACAAGTAATTAGATTAAAATTAAATTAAAATAGAACTAATGAAAATACAAGTAAGTAAAATAATATAACTAATTAAAGTACAAATAATTAAAAAATAAAAGTAATTAAAATATAAATAATTAAACTATAAGTAACTAAAATATTAATAATTAATATATAAGTAATTAAAATAGACAAAATTATATTGTAAATGTTGCCACAACAAACTATTACAAATGCGTTAATAGAATTTTTTGCACAACTAATCATCATCATCTTCAGACAATTGAATGTCATCTTCATCATCTTCGAACATCTCGACGTCCTGATTCAAGTCAATCGCGGTATGACCAATATTTTGTTGAAGAACATCCCCGTATGCGGTCAAGTCAACCAGCATGTTAATATTATCAAGTTTGGGTGAATCAGACACAACTACTTCATTTTCAATGTTAAGTTGTTGGAATGGTTCATCATTTGCTCCATGTGCAGAGGAGATGTCAGGTTGGTCGTCTAGATTATCAGCAATGTCACACTCAATAAATAAACGAGGTTGGATTCCAATGGCCGCCCACCAATTTTGTAATGAAGAATGAGGATACTTGACATAGTACACTTTTTGAGCTTGACGGGCAAGAATGAAAGGCTCTAGTGGACTTAACCTCGATCGCCACTTCACATCAACTAAACTAGAATGAACATGTGCACGGACGCCCCGAGTTGGATCAAACTATATGCACTTGAATAAAGTGACTTTATTGGTGGAAGCTCCAGAATACTCTAGTTCAATAATATCATCAATAATTCCATAAAAGTCAAAACCCCCCGACCCGCATGCTTCACCTATCACCATTACAGCCCAATTGGCCGTTGTCTTAGTCAAACCATACATCTGTGTCTGAAATCGGAATCCATTCACTATACTGCCATTATAACATGTCACTGTGTATAGTGGGCCACGAGATAATTCCACCAATCGATCGCCTAGCCATTCTGGCCGTTTTTCTCCCTATACAATATAACATATGGTAGTAAATAACATTAAATGAGATACTAAAACATAGCACAGTGGAATTTAGATATATATATCATACATATTCCCGAAACCATTTTGTAAAATGTTGATGCCGATATGTCTCAAGTTCTCTTTCACTCGCACCAGGGAACTTTCATCGTAAAACATCCACAAAAATCTTGCATGCCCGAGGAAAATACATTACAAATTACAACTTGCAAAATCTTGGATATGTAATATGAACTTCCAAGTGCTCAACCATACTAACCCAACATAACGATTGACTTCTTCACAATTTAACAAAATATATTGATAGGCTTCACGTAATTCATTTTCTTTAAGCACCCTCCATACCCCACGTGAGGGAAAGTTTCAAACTTCATTGTGAAAAACTTTGAGACCTTCAGAGGGTACACAAGATGCATCGGGATTGGTACTAAAATTTCACGGTTCCCGATTTAGCTTTGTTGTTGTGTCGGGACCAAAATAATGTTCACAGAAAGTAGTCATCTCTTGAACTAACTATGCTTCAACAATTGACCCTTCCAACTTTGCTTTGTTACGTGCCATCCGCTTAAGAGAACGCATTAACCTACATATTTTTTTTACAAAAACACTTCTCAGTAAGATAATGATCCTTGTTTCATAACATTGTAACTACGTGAAAATATTAACAAGTTCATATACCTCTCTAAAGGATACATCCAATGATATTGTACTAGTCCACAAAAACGGGCCTCATGTGATATGTGCACAGTTAGGTGCTCCATTGAATCGAAGAAAGCTGGAGGAAAATTTTTTTCAAGCTTACACATAGTGATAATGATGCCATGTTCCAATTTTTCGATATCTTGTAACCGAATTTTTCTTGAACATAATTGTCAAAAAAATGAACAAAACTCAGATATGGTTTCCCAAATAACATGAACTAAATATCCATGTAGTGCGATTGGGAGTAGACGTTGTAGGAATATATGACAATCATGGCTCTTTAAGGCATAGAAACTATTGTTTGACACATTCACATTATGAGATAAATTTGAGGCATAACCATTTGGAAATCTCAATCCTTAAGCCACAAGCATATCTGTCAAACTTGATCCTTGTCCAAAGTGTAAGCAGCCTTCGGTTTAATAGTTGAATCAGCGATTTGTTTCAAGTGCAATTCCTGACGCAACTTCATAGCCATTAAATCCAATCGTGCATTTTCATTGTTCTTTGTCTTACCTTTTACATCCATTACAGTATAAAATAAATTTTCAAAACAATTCTTCTCAATGTGCATGACGTCAAGGTTATGCCTTACTAACAAATGCTTCCAATAGGGCAACTCCCAAAAATAGAACGTTGTAGCCAGTTATGACTTCCTCCAAATCCAGGTATGCGATGATTATCCCAATCAATACCAAAATGTGGGAACTGAAGGTTATCCAACATTTTCGATATCTCCTCACCAGACATAGGCGATATAATAGTAGACCGTTCTTTTTTACCAGGCCTAAACGCAGTGAAATTTGTACGAAATGGATGATTATGAGGCAAAAACTTTCTATGACAATCCCACCAACAGGGTTTTCATCCATGTTTTAGCTGAAATGTCTCTAGACTATCCATGCAATATGGACATGCTAGTTTACCATGTGTACTCCATCTTGACAACATCCCATATGCTGGGAAATCAATGATTGTCCATAGTAAGCATGCACACATAATAAAATTTAGAGAACGAAATGCATCCCATGTTTCAACACCATCATTCCATAATATTTTTAACTCCTCAATTAGTGGTCTAAGGAACACATCGATATTTCGCCCTGGTGATCTTAGTCCTGGAATTAGTAATGATAAAAATATGTACTGTTCTTTCATACACATATCTGGTGGTAAATTGTATACTACTATAAACACAGGCCAAATTGAATATGTGCCTCCAGTTGCAGAATTTGGCATAAAACCATCGGTGCATAAACCAAGCCTCACATTCCTAACTTCTAAGGAAAACGTAGGAAATGTTTGATCCAAATGCCTCCATGCTTTTGTTTGGCATGGATGTCCGATCGTATTATCACCTTCCAAGCCATTTTTTGCATGCCAAGTCATATGTTTAGCTGTCTTTGTTGACATAAATAAACATTTCAACCTCTCAGTTAGTGGTAAATATTGAAGCACCTTTTTTGGAATTGGTTTTTTCTTCCCTCTGTTTAATGTCTCCTCTTTATACCTACACTGCCCACAAACTGAGCAGTGTGTCAGTTGCACATTCTCACCATCAAATGGCATGCAATTCTTTGGGCATACATCTATTTTCAAATATGGCAAGCCTAATCCTTTTATCATTTGCTTTGAGTAATATAATGTATCTGGTAATCTATTATCCTTTGGAGTCATTTCTTTCACAAGTGATAATACCTTATTAAAGCAAGCATCCGACAAATTGAATTGACTTTTACAGCTTAATAACTGAGATACTACTGATAATCGTGTGTGTTTTATACACCCTTCCCATAATGGTGTTGAAGCATCACTAAGCAGATGCATTTGAATTTGGAATTTCTTCTCCAACATCATTCAAATTAGTTGCATTATTGTCATTATTTTCTTCTTCATTCTCATAATTTACATCTGTTTCGTTATTTGAATGAGTATTACTCATCAGTCTCATAGAATCGATCACCGTTTGCTCATATCCACTTCTAATGTCATACTCAAAATGAGTATCCGAATTTGTTCCTGGTACTGACAGATTTGATGTTTCCCCGTAATAATAATTATGTCGTTCTATATTAAATCTCTCCATAACAACACCATACATAATAATTATCTATAAACCCAACTTGACACAAATACTCTCTCACTTTATTTTGTGTTCAAAAATATCTATTACAGCAGCGACAACATGGACATTTCAACAACTCTATCTCATCATCTTTACACACAACTGATAAAAAATGCCTTACACCATTAATAAATTCTGGATTCATATATCCATCTGCCAACAACCATTTATACATCCAATCACGTCCATCCATATCCTCTGGTGACCCAAAAAATAAAACAAATAACAAACTATTAATAAATAAAAATGTATGTTTTCCTATACTCCAACTATAATATTAAAAGGGAATGATCCTAGCCTATTTAGAAATGTACACGCCATATCGTATTAACAAATTATAACTTGTCTCGCTGACTTGAAGAAATTTTTGCAGCATGTCCTCATAGTTTCCCAGAATACTGTATCTTCGAGAAATATATCTCAAATCAAGTATCCGAGAAACATAGCTGATACCACCAAAAAATTTTCACCAGAAAGATAAATCACAACAATAATAGTACGATATCGCTTATACATTTTTGAACTATCCAACTTGGACAATCAATGATTACTACAGAAATAAATATTATACACGAACAGATTCTAAATCGAAATAAATATTATACACATACAGATTCTAAATTATCAGAATCAATGTACATCATAAATATTTATCTCAGCAACAGTAATCATTAACAGGCAATCTACAGTTTAAATGCATGTAAGATTACAATCTATCTAACCATTTTTAAAAAATAAAAAATTATACGTTCAAAATAAACAACTATTTTTAATAACAACTATAAAATATTAATACTCATATAACCATAAACACAAAATTACCTCACAATAAGAGTACTTTTGAATCACTAAAAAACTCGGTGTTAACTAGAACCTATTTCTTGCAAATTAGCTAGGTCGGAGCCGAGAGGAAACAAAAAAGAAGAAGCAAGTAGCTCAGATCAGTAAAATGAGGAAGAGAGCAGGGTGAGCAGATTAATAATGGTATAGCGACCATCCTACCCACTAGAAGCCATCGAATTTGAGGGTCCACAAGAAGCGGTCGCCCATATGGTCGCTGCCCATATGGTCGCTGCCCATATGGTCGCTGCTGTGACCGTTTGGCCACCGAAAATTGTGACCAAACTTTCGGTCACTCAGACGGTAACTGTGGCAACCGTTTCAGTGACCAAAATCACAACTAGAACTTTTTGGTGGTCATTCGGTCACGAAAAAGTTGATTCCTTTTTTCTACGATCAATTGGGCGACCGAAATGCCAGCGACCGAATACACGGTGGCAATTTCCAGTCGCTCTAAGCTAAATATGTTGTAGTGTAGATTTTGAGATGGACACAATGTGAAAGTTTGAACACGTGAATAAGCATCAAAGTGCACTAAGTATGCATATAATTTGTATATATGCATGGAACTTTGCATAAATGCCATATTGACCTGAAATGTGGTTTTAGTTACTACCTAAGCTGCCAAATAAACTTTTATATGGATATGTGTACGATAGTTGGACCAATGTGCATATATTTGCATAAAGACCAAAAGGGCCACTTGGACAAATATAGTATGCATGTTCTGCTTGGCCTACAGAACATGCATAAACTGGGACTTGAGCTAATTAAATTTGGTCATTGTGTTTAAGTACTCAAAGTGGTAACAATAATTTCACCTAGGAACAAGCTTAATTTAGTTCTCCCCAAGCTACCCATTTATAGAGCATTGGGGTAGGTGAAATAGTAAAGGGTAGCTGGAATAGGAAAGGGCAGGTGAATACAAATCAACAAAGATATCTTAAACTTCTTTTAATTTTTTGACTACCATACACATCGATTCAACTCTTCATTAAAGCATGAAATTTGTACTCTTCTTTAGCTTCAAAATGATAGCTTGATCATTCAAAACTGACATTCATAGCCCAAGTTATGATTTTTCTACCAAAACTGCTCTTCAACACACGGCAGAATAGATGGTATCACTTATAACCAGATTTTGGCAATGAAAATGATCAAACTGGTTGTTAGCATGTGAAGTAAAGTTGAAGATTTATATGTTGGCTTTCAAATGGCTTTAAAATCACTTAATTCTGACATCCACAACTCTAGATATGATTTTTCTCATGAAGGATTACCAAGCACATGAATGCTAAAACTAATTTTGTTTGTGGTCCAAAGTCGGCCTCCCCTATCTCTCAATTGGGAGGGACCATGAACTGAATATTATATATGATTGAAGCCCTAATCATTCGTCCATGAATTATGAGATGATGTAATTTTATGCACCTTCATAAAAAGTAATTATTTAGCATATTTTGTAAATATAGATGAATAGTAACCCACGTATAAACAGTAAATGCGCATATGAACAACAGTTGCCATGTGAACAGTAAAACGTGGTGAACAGTAAATATGCGTATAAGCATTAAATATGTGTGAATAGTAACCTACTGGAACAACTGCTCATATTAAAGAAATTAATCATACTCAAAGTATATAACAATGATTTAAACCCATAATAACTATACACTTATGAGCATTTATCACACCCCCCAACTAGGTTCTTGCTAGTCCCTAGTAAGTGCAACCTAAAAAACTAAAAAAAAAAAACAAAACACATAATCGAACAACTCATGGCACACTATGCTATGAATATATAACACTTGTAAATTTGACTTGGGAGTAATTAATGAAAGAAGAAAAAGTTAAGTCCTTGTTACCAAAGGTAGATAATCACTTACTAAGTGTTTGGACTTATTTTAAAGTGGGTTTGTTATAATGGCTTACTTTGTGTTTCTTAATCTAGAGCTTGCAAAGGATCCAACTTCATCCCTACTAGATTATAAAAAAGGAACTGTATATAAATGTAAGTTCAATGATCTTTATATAAGCTTGTAATAGGGCACCTAAAACACTAAACACAGAAAGTCTCCCAAATCCACACCTTAAACTATCTCCAAGACACAATTCCACATTAATGCATAAGTTTAAAGAACAAGTATGGTTGAATTTTGAACTTCTCAAATGAAATTTAACACTTTTTTTTTACTCTTTTCTGTTTACTTTTTTTCTTTTTACTTTATTTTGCAATGACTTTTTCTTATGGTCATGCTTTTGCCTTTTTCTTCAATAAACAATATATCAAAGCAAGTCCAAAACCCAACCATCCAATGATATGCAACTCAATTTTATGATCCAAAACTAAATTCACCCCAAAACCTTCCATTTTGACAATTTAAACACAAAGTAACCCAACATATCCTAAAGTACACCTACACATTTATTCTTTATTTTACTGAAAGCAACACATTCACTTTGATTCTCTAATACCCAAAACCACATAAGCATTACTAGTTCTAAGGACACCAAATGATCAAAATGAAGTGGAAGTGGTTAAACTTGCAGGGTTCAAATAAAAAATTAGGTTATAAGGCTCAAAAAGACTCACTAAGGGATAATGTATAAGGTTAGCCATTTGGTAATTGGTTAGCCCTAAAATGTCATCTTCATCCTTAAATTTACACACAAGGAGTGAAGTTACATGAGTCCTTAAGACCAACCATCCAAATAAGGTCTAGCTCAAAACATAAAGTAAGCACTCTCATCAAAGAAATTTCCACATTCTAATAAACTCTAAGAGCTCAAAGCACTCACTATGTTATTTATTTTCCTTAAATAACAAACAACATTCTTTAACTACTTTCAAGAATTAACAACCATTTCAAGTTTGCAAGGTATACATCTATTGATGATATTTCATGAGTTGGGTTTCTAAATACAAATAAACAACCTAAATTCATGCTAAATACAACTATTTATGCATAAAAAAAATTATGCCTAACTTACAAAATAGAATGCGTCTTAAGAGTAATCTTACTTCTTACTTAGCCGTCCTAAACCAATTGTTATGTCTATTGGTTTTAATATCAACGTGACAAAAACTGCCCTAAAAAAACCATAGGTCAACTATCCCTCCCCCTAACCAGATTAAGGCATTGTCCTCAATGTCAAAATATAGATAGGTGGACTGAAGAAAAGATTACCTGAAATGAGAGTTATTGAAAATGAAAATCCTGAAATAACCAAAATAAATGTAATAACAAGATAATACTGATGGTAAAACTAAAAGAAAAGATATGATACATATATCTACAAGTCCAGGTTGTTCTCTTCCATAGTGCTTTCATTACTTATTAAGATTAACATCCTGTAAGGGAAAAAAATTTAACAAAAAAAATGACTAGTGGGATAAAGAATACTTATGGGATAAAGCTTGTTGGGAACAACTATCGTATCCAGTCTATCTGAATTACTGCTGGATCTGGTTTAGCAATGAAAGCTTTCAATTTGTTGAGCAATTCTTTAGTAGTTAATGCAAATATTAGGATCTGTCTCATTGATTCTGAGAAAAATTTCTCCTGCACAACTCGATCTATGAAGGATAACAAATTTGCAAAAAAGTTGTTAACATTCAATAGTCGAATGAGTTTCTGGTGCATATTAAGTTTGGCTATTGAAGCAATTTAAATTTTTTTTCCCAATGTACCAAATCCTCCAGGTAAGGCAATAAACGTATCAGAATTACAAAGCCTTTGTAACAAGCACTCTTGCATATTTTGAATCAATAATTCTTCCCTAATTGTGCCTCCACTGATCCACTTCAAAGGTGTAGGAATGATACCCAAAACTTGGCTGCCCCCTACAGACGTTGCTGTTGTGATACCTCCCATTAACCCAATGCTACCTCCTTCGTATACCAGATGTATTTTTCACTCAACCAGGATTCTACGCAAATGGTTTGCTAATCTTAAGAACACTTTATTTTTTTCAGGGAAAGATCCACAAAATACACATATATTTCAAAATCTACGAGTTGAAGTTCTCTCAATTTCTATCCTTAACCCTATGGAAAATGAAAAGAAGAAATTGCATTTATAGAGAGGAAAGGGTAATGCAATGATAATACCTGCATGAGTAAGTAGATTATTGTCAGAAGAAAAAAAAATTTCAAAAATAATGACAAACATACAATAGTTGTAATTGTGGCTCAGATCTTCCTTTGATTTTACACCCAATAACGACTTCAATACCTTCTATGAGTTGGAGTTTTGCTTCTCACACAGTTTTTTTACAAACTAGCAAACAAAGTCTTTTAAAGCCAGATTCCCAAAATTGTAACGCTCTCATTCCTTATGAAAAATACTCCATAAACCAAAAAGTTCATTTTGTACTAATCCACAAGAATGCATCTCAAGAGTTAATCAAATATTATCCAAAGACTCCTTATTCTGGTCATTCTTAATGAATTGTATTTTATCTTCTCAATTATCAGACACTATCCCTAAAGAATGACATCTAGTAATACAAGTCTATTGGCCACATTTGGGACAAACTCATCAATCACTTTTAGGCATAAAAGTTTTTGCTTAAGCCAGGCATGTGGGACACAAATTCATTTGGGATTTCACCAACTAAATGGACCTCATCTTTAATTAGCCAATGTACCTCTTTAGGGATGCCTTTGTGCATAAAAACTCTTAATCTTTCATATCTAGCTTGGTAAATCCTTTTAAGAACATTTATTGGGAAAGAAGGAAAATATTTTCACAAAGTAGATAGAACAGAATTAATTTTTTAGAAGAAATTAAAAGAAAGAGAGAAAAAAAATAAGTTATTATGAGAAACTAAAATAACTAACTTGAGAATCACGAAATATCGTATTCACTACTTAACTAAAAAAAAAAAGAAAGAAAAAGAAAAGTTCTATTTGAAAAGAAAGAAAAAAAATATTGACATTTACTTACCATGATCATTTTGAGGATCGCTAAGATAAACTTCTTCCTGTAAATCATGATTCCCCAAAAATAGTTTAACTCTTTACCCATTTACTTTAAACAAATTATCATTTTTAGGATTTTCAATGTCAATGGCCCCATAAGGATAGAAGCGTTTCACAATAAATGAACCACTCCATCTAGATCTCAATTTCCTAGGAAATATGTGAAGTCGAGAATTATGAAGTAAAATCTTTTGACCAACCTCAATTATTTTGTCATAATAAGTTCTGGTTTTAAATTTATATATTTTCGCGTTCTCATTTCTCAATTCCTCAAGTTCATTTAGTTTCAACCTGCAGGGACACATACCCAACAATGCAAATTCCAATTCCTTAAGTAAAGGTTTTGATTCTGAAGTGGGTAATTTGTTTTGCTCTTCACCTTTAATTTGTCATAACTCTTCAACTTCTAGTTTCAAACATGTGTTTTCTTCTATCTATGAGGATTCAAGCAATGCACATATGTTAGATGTGTCCTGATCCATTTGCATACCAGACTCAAATGAATTAACCAGACAATTTTATAAAGGTCAGATATGCTCTATTCTTGAATATGATTTCCACAAGAGTATCGATGACGCAGACTTCCTCACATTCATCTTCCCTTTTAGGTGGTTGCCTTATCAAGTTGAAAATATTTAGCTCCAATGAAAGTTTCATCAGTTCATTACTGTAATTAATCAAAGCTTTAGATATTGCTAAAAATAAATGTCCTAAAATAATAGGTATTGAATTTTTAATTTTCACTAGTGGTGTGTCCAAAACAATAAAATCCACAGGATATATACATTTATCAACTTGAACTAACACATCTTCAACAACTCCTTTAGGCACTTTCACTAATCTGTTAGCAAACAAAAGAGTTACCTCGGTTGGTGTTAATTCATCCAAATTTACACCCAATTCGTTTTAACTTTAGTCAATTGACTACAAAATGACTTTTTCTTATTTTTACATCTTTTTTACTTGAAACTAATTTTAATTAAAAGCCAATATTATGTAGCTACAATAATCAATTGAAAATATAATTTTTATAATCTTACTAAGTTTTTATAGTTTCAAGTCTTAAAAAAGAAAAATTCATAAAAATTTAATAACATCTTAAAAAATTATTTTCAAATTGATTATTGCATCTGTATAACATTGACTTTCAAATGAAATTGGTTTCACGTAAATGTGGCAACGTCGGGTTTTGGGAGTCGCCACCAATCGGATTTTTCTTAGGTCGATTGGTCACCTTAAAATTGGTCTGCGAGAGTACGGGGATCGGGAGTACGGTTACGCTAAAACAATATTGTTATAGCGCCCAAAATTGGCACCTTAGTTGATTTTAATTTTGTTTTACTTTGCTTTTAAATAATTTTCAGTTAATTTAGAAATTTTAACTGAATTAGTCGAAATGTGGATTTTAAGTTAATTTGTATAGAATTTTATACTTCCGAACCATGGACTCTGCCGAGTCATTTGGACACGGAAGATTTGATTCCGAACCATGGACTCTGCCGAGTCACCCGGACACGGAATTTGACGAAATTTTAAAGAATTTAATCCATATCGTAAATATGGATTTTTATCTTTTTATTTAATTTATTTATAAAAAGGTTGATATTTTCCAAACCGTAGATCCTGCCGGATCATCCGGATATGGAAATTATTTTAATTTATCGTTAATTATTTAATTCTTATTATTATGGAATTAATTATTAGTTTAATTACTAATTTGTAAGTCTTTTTATTCATGAAATTTTTAGGTTTATTAATAATCTAAAAAAAATTTCTTTTTTATTTTTCTTTCTTTTTTTTCTTTTCTTTTCTTTTCTTTTTCTTCTTTTTTTTATTTTTTCTTTTCTTTTCTTTTTCTTATCTTTTCTTTTCTTTTTGATTTTTCTTGTTTAATGAAGGATATTTATTATTTAAATAATTACTCAATTTATAAAAGAATTAAAAAGTAATTAATTTTTTTTTTTTTATTTAATAAAAAGTTAATTTAAAGAAATCAAAGAGTTAAAAAAATCTTGACATTTATTTTATGTTTATTCAAAAAAATAAATTAATCAAGGTTTTATTAAAAAAGAAAGATTTATATTTTTATGTTATGTTTATTCTTTTCTATTTAAAAAAAGATAAACCAAAAAAAAAATTATTTAATCAAGGTTTTATTTAAAGAAATTATGGATTTAAAAATAAAAGAAAGATTTATATTTTATGTTATGTTTATTTGATAAAAGATAAACCAAAAAGAAATTATTTAATCAAGATTTTATTTATTCAATAAAGAAAACAAAAACTTATATGTATATTTTAAAAATAAAAGTCTTGATACTTATATTTCATTTTTATGTTCTTTTTGTTTGATAAAAGATTTTTAAATAATTTTCCAATTTATAAGTCTAAAAAAAAATATCTAAGAGAAATTTAATTTTTATTACCTTTTATTGGAAATCATTTGGCTAAAAATTTTTATTTGTTTAATAAAGGAGTCAAAAAGTTACATTTTATTATTTTAAAGAAATAAGTAAAATATTACTGGATATTAGTCCAAAGTTTTTTATTCTTTTTATTTTTTTTAATAATAAAGAAACTAAAAAAAATTATATTTTTTATTATTTTAAAAGAAATAAGTAAAATATCACTGGGTAAAGAAATAAGTAAAATATTAGCCCAAAGTTTTTTTATTCTTTTATTCTTTTTAAATAATAAAGAAACTTTATTTATATATTTTATTTAAAAAAAATTTTATATATGTACTTTATTTTAAAAATATTTTCTAAGCCATGGATCCTGGCGGATCATTTGGACATGGAATTTAATTTTTATTAAATTTTATTTTAATTAATTAATTTAATTAATTATTAATTTTAATCATAATTTTTATTATTATTTTTTTTCTTGAATTTTTTTTAAATATCATTAATTTTAAATATATGTTTAAAAAGAATTGATTTGTATATTTTTAGAATTATTTAATTATGTTTATTTATTAATTTTTACAAAAGGAATAAAAAGTTAACTTTTTGTTATCTTTAAAGAAATAATAAAAGAAACATGTATTCCAAAAATAATAAAAGATAATTGGTTTTTTTTTTTTTAAAAATGATTTTTATTAGCCTTAAAGTTAATTATTCACATAAAATTCTTTTTATTTTGTTTTTATTTTTTATTAAAAGTGGAATAAATTTAACCACAAAAAAAAAACACAATTAATAATAACAAAGTGGGGCCTTTTTGGCCATCCACTTTAATAACACAATAATAATAACAACAATAATAAAAGTTAGCAAAGTTAGTAAAGTTAGATGTTAATAACAATAAAAATAAAAGTTAGTAATGTTAGTTGAGTTAATTGTTAACAATAATAACAACAATAATAATAAAAGTTAGCAAAGTTAGTAAGTTAGTTGTTAGTAACAATAAAAATAAAAGTTAGTAATGTTAGTTGAGTTAAGTTGTTATTATTAACAATAATAAAAGTTAGCAAAGTTAGTAAGTTAGTTGTTAATAACAACAATAACAATAGTAAAAGTTAGTAAGTTAGTAAGTTAGTAACAATTATAGCAATAATAAAGGGTTAGTAAGGTTAGTAAGTTAGTAACAATTATAACAATAATAAAAGAGTTAGTAAGGTTAGTAAGTTAGTAACAAAGTTAATTAATAACAACAAAAAAAAGGTTAGTATATAATTAACAATATAAATAAACAAGTAAAGATAAAAGGATTAGTAATTAATTCTTCTGCAAAAACAAAATAAAAGGTTAGTGACCAAATTGAAAGAAATTGAAAAGATGAAGGATTAAATGAGGGGTTTTACCCTTAAATTTAAAGTTTTAATTTCTGAAAAAGGGAGTTAACGCGTCGGGCATGCAGGGGGGGGGGGCAGCTGGCGGCGACGGCAGGGCCACGGCGAGGGGGCCTTCCGGCGTGACGGCTAGGGAGCTGGGGGGTGACGGTGCGACGGGGCAGGGTGATGGCGACGGGGCAGGGTGACGGCGGCGGGGCAGGGTCACAGCGGCGGCAGGAGGAGGAAGGAAAAAGAGGACGGCCGGAGGAGGAAACGCGGAGCGGACGGCGACGGCAACGGCGGGGGAGGCGACGGCGACGGCGTGGGGGTGAAGGCGACGGCGGAGAGCGGGATAACTGGAGAGTAACGGCGGCGAAAACGGAAGAAAAAGAAAAACGAAGAAGATGGTCAAAACATAAGAAAGAAAAGTTTAGGACATTCTGAGCGGAGAGAGGAGAGGCTAGGAACTAAGCTGTAATTTTCACTTTTTTTGAAACGGAGCTCTAAGCTTTCTTTCTATTTTTTTTCTCTGTGTTCAGCAATGAATTTGGAGGCCTATTTATAGATAAAGTTTGGCTGAACTGTTGATGGATAAATTAATAAAAAATTTCAAACTTATCTTTTAAATTAGTAAAATGACAATTTCAGTCCTTTACGTTTCTTATCCTCTGGATAAGTATCAGAAGCTTCTGATTTTGACAACTTTGTCGTTTTCTGTTAATTTGGGCCAGAAACGTCCGTCTGGCCCAAAATTGATACGAAAAATTACTTGTTAGCTCCTGAAACTTTCAGAATTTGTCAATTTTTCCCGAAACTTCTCAATTTTGTCATTTTTACCTCAAACTTTTAAATTTTGTCATTTTTTATGGATTTTTAATTTTTACTTCAAACATACACATATACACATATATATTTTTTTTTAAATCAAATATTCACAAAAAAAATGTATTTTAAACTAATTTAAAATTTTTTAGTAATAATAATAATAATAATAATAACAATTTTTTTTTAAATTAATTTTTTTTAATAAAATTTTTCAAAATTTTTTTAAAAGACCGGACGAAATTGGGTGTCAACAGTAAAAAAGATGAAAAAGTTAAAAAAAATTAGTTGACTTTAGACAAAACGAATTGGCCCTTAGTTTTTAGTAAACTGAATATAGAAGTAAGTTTATAATAGCCCCAAGATCAAGTAATGCTTCTTCAATTTTATATTCTTCAATGAAATATAAAATTGTTGGATAACCAGGATCTTTATATTTTAAAGAAATATTGTTTTGAATCACATAACTTACCTATTCATCCAAAAAAGCTTTCTTTTTCACGTTCATTTTTCTTTTAACAATGCACAAATCTTTAAAAAATTTGGTATAAAAAGGCACCTATTTAATTGCATCTAACAAAGGGATAGTTAATGCATGAGGAAATGAAGGTGTAGGTGGATATTCAATATGTTCTTCACTTGGTGCAGGTTCAACCCTTTCTTTACTCTTAGAAGTTGACTCATCGTCTCCTTCACAAGGATCAGGAATAAATTTTTCAATAACCTTACTACTACGAAGTGCAATGTTTGATTTCATTTGATCCATGGTTTGACCTTTGGGATTTGATTATGGTTAAGAAGGAAATTTCCCTTTCTCATGAATGTTGAGTGTAGATGAAAATTTTACAAGAGTATCTTTCAAATCAATCATGGTTTGACTTGTTTGAGCATTAATGGATTCTTGCCTCTTGATGAATAAATGCAATATATCTTCAAGATTTTTCCTGAAAAGACGAACATAAGATATATACCTTTGAGATTGTTGAAAATTCTGTTAGGTGTGAGAAGGTCATTGTGATGGTTAAGCATAATTGTCACTTTTTCAACTGAAGTTTGGATGATTACTCCAATTAGAATTGTAAGTTTGTAAGTATAGATTTTGGGTTGGCCTCTTGAAGTTGTTCAAAGCATTGACTTGTTTATAGAGACATTCTTTGAAAGAAGTTAAGGTTGGACAATTGTTGGTAGAATGGTCATTGATCTCACAAATGTGATAAACAACTTCTTCAACAGATTTTAATTGACCGATTTTCTTCATTTATAATACCTCAACTTTTTTAGTTAAAGATGTAAATTTTTCTTGAAGATCATTATCTTCCTTAATAAAGTAGATACCCCCACTAGATGCAAGAGATTTAAGTTTTTCTTGGGGCTTCATAGGTACCAACGGTGTCACAATTCTGTGCATTCTCTGCTAGCAGGTCTACGTAAATTATTTTTTCATCAGGATCTTTATCCTCAAATGTTCCATTGCACATTAATTCCAACATTTGCCTTTCCTTAGGTGTCAAACCTTCATAAAAATGTGAAACTATTATCTATGTTTCAAAACCATGGTGTGGGCAAATATTAAATAAATCTTTATTTCTAACCCAACATTGATAAAAAGTTTCTCCTAATTTTTGTGTAAAAGTGATGATTTTCCTTTTGAAAGAATTTGTTCTGTGGGCAAGAATTTTTTTTTTTCAAAATTGTTGTTACAATTCATTTTATAAATTAATAGAGCTTAAACTAAGATTCTATAGCCAATTTTTAGTTTTATCTTTAAAAAAAAGAAAAAACTTAAGACTGATGGTGTTCATGATACAGTTTAAGTTATTACATGTGTGACAAACTTCCTTAAATTCTCTTAAATATAAACACAGATTTGTAAAATCAAGGCCCTGAAAAGTTAGTGTTAGACGCATAATTCAATGGTCAAAGTTGTTGACTTTTCAGCTTTGACCGCAAATTACTTGCATTTCTTCCATCCTGTCTGAGTACTTTCTTGTTTTGCTTGGCTTTTTACAGGTTGGATGGCATTGTGGATGTAGCGGTTTGGAGCGAGATTGAACAAGACGAAGTTTGGGCATGCAAAGTTTATGCAGATGAAATAAAGCATTGGCGACGTGTCGCCAACATTACTAGTGTTCTGTCAATTTTTGCCAATTGGTGACGCGTCGCTGCCATCTCGACCCAATTGGTGACGTGTTGCCAACCTCTCCTCTATTTCAAACACGCCTCCCAATTTTGATGGTGCCCTACGCCTTCTCACCTGATGACCTATTCTTGGAAGAGTCATTTTTATCCCTTTAGGGTTTGGAAGCCAAAGGAAGGTGTAAGGAGGCCTGGGGTATAAATAGGGGGAGGAAATAAAGAGCTCATCATCAACCTTGGCACCCTTTTTTTCTCATCTCATCTTAGGACTACCATCATTGGAGGAGGTTAGAAGCTTGAAGAAGGAGACTAGGAGTCAAGGAGACTTAGACTACTAGAATCCATCTTGGGTTTCTTCTTTTCCTTTTCTCATTTAGTAGGATTTTTATGGTTTCTTTGTTTATGGGTTTATTGTTGAAAAATATGATGGATTATGAGTAGGTTGCTACATATATCTAGGATGATACCTCTTTTTCTCACTATTCAATAGATCTCTGTTGATTTTTTATGGATATGGATCACTTGTGTTGCCTATTCTTATGCCAAACGTTTGTGTGTTGAATGGCCACCTTACACAAATCACCAATCCCACTTAGTTCTTGAGAGAGAAATAAATGAGATGGAAAAGAAGAATAGGGCATAATGGGTTTATTAGATTAGAGGTAATCTATGAATTCATTAGGTGTTTAAAAGAGGGCTAAGGCTTAATCCATCTTAGGTTAAAACATATGCTTGAGAAATGCCTTGTTTAATCATGGGTGAGCAAAAACTTGTCTTGAGAAAGGGGTTTTTGAACTTTGAACCTCCACACCACACAAGGGGTGAATATCCTAAGGCTTAAATTAGCTTGGATAGCAAGGAAAGAGCGTGAAATCCTAGGGGGATGGTCTTCTCATTTATAGCATCTTGGTTAAGTCTTCTTTAGTACCCTATGCATTCTTTTAGCTTAACATCTTACATTGCATTAGTAGTTAGCAACTTTATTCACTTTATCTCGATACTTTTCCATGGTAGTTTAGGTAGTCTGAGTAGCTAAAATTCAAATATTAGTAAAATCACATTATCTCTTAGGACGATACCCATATTTTCCGTTTCTGTACATGACGACACTGTATACTTGCGGGTAAATGGGGGTTACAAATTTAAAGCTCTTGGTTTTAGTTGGTAAAAGTTGAATGTATCTGGCTTGAAGTTGAAGTGAGATGCATCAGGAGGAAAGACTTAAACATGATGGTGCACTATTTCTTATGGGGTTCATGTGTTCTCTAAGTGTCCCAAGTCGATATAGGTCATTATGTAGATAATGATTATCCTTTTCATTATTTATGTGTTCAGCTATGTTTGAAAAAGATAAAAATTCTCTTACTAGTCTACCACTTGATGTGGGTGACCAAGCTCTTATGCATACGCAAAACAATAAAAAAATCAATATGATTAAAAAGAACAGTAGGAGGCTTAACCTTCCATATAATGAACAGAAAAGGTAGGAGGCTTAGCTTCCATTCAACAACAATAAAAAAAATAAAACAAAATAAAGAGAAAACAAGATGAAAAACAAATGAACTTGTACTTTAATTTTACTTCCCCAATAACGGCATCAAAAACTTGTTGTACTTTAACAGTTGTAACCCAAGTATAGGTTGTTGCAAGTAGTAAAATTTAAGGAATTCGAGTATCAAGCCACAAGGAAGTGAATTAAGAAACATAAATTATAGATTTTTTACAAAGAAAGTTTTGGTGCAATGTGTGAACAAGTGTGGATACAAATTCAAATGAATAGCTAAGGTTAAAGGATCCGCTTTTGGTATATCAGTTATGGTTAATTTTCGCCTGTCTTGTCACTCAATTAGAATTCACACATAAAGAATGTCTCAATTGGGAAATTTAGTAACTAAATTCCTGAAATGTTAGGCATGAGTTAGCATTAGCTTTCATTGATCTTATAACGCAAACACTTGCTAGTGAGTTCAACTATCCATTATGCCAGTCTTTGTCTACAATAACTTAAGATTCCTACATAGCTGATAGAGTCATGTTTGATAGAAGGAATCAAGTAGCTTTTGTGCCAATGATTGACTATAATGAATCAAAACTCCCACTTAAAAAGAAAGGAAGTTAATTTGATTAAGAAAATAAATACCAATACCATTAAGATCCATTTAAATAAGCTATAACTTTTATACCAAATAGACATGATAAAATGAAGCAACATGTATAAAGATGAAATAAACATATATTGAAAGATCAAAGTAACAACAAGTAGAAAGTACCATAAACAAAGCTTCAGGATTGAAAATAAGAACATAATCAAAGAAGGAGAGTTATGCTTGATACAAGAATTATAATTTCACCTAGGAACAAGCTTAATTTTGTCCTCCCGAAGCTGCATATTTATAGAATCTTGGCGTAAGTGAAATAGTAAAGGGTAGGTGAATACAAATTAACAAAGGTGGTTCAAACATTTTTTAATTTTTCAATCACCAAACACATTGATTCAGCTCTTCATTAAAGCACAAGATTTGTAGATCTCTTCTTTAGCTTCGAAATGATAGCTTGATCATTCAAAACTGACATCTATAGCCAAAGTTACGATTTTTCTACCAAAATTATTTTATAGCATATGGCAAACCAAATGGTCTCACTTATAACCAGATTTTGACAGTGAAAATGATCTAACTAGTTCTTCGCATGTGAGGAAGAGTTAAAGATATATGTGCTAGCTTTTACATAGCTTTGGAATCACTTAATTCTGACATCCACAGCTTTAGATATGATATTTCTTGTGGTGGATTGCCAAGCACACGAATGTTAGAACTAATTTTGTTTGTAATCCAAATTTGCCCTCCTCTATCTCTCAATTGAGCTCGACCATGAACTAAATATTATAGACAATTGAAGCCCTAATCATTGGTCTAAGAATTATGAGATGACATGATTTAATCCACCTACATAAAAAGTAGTTATTTGGCATATTTTGTAAATATGGATGAATGGTAACCCGTGTATGAATAGTAGCCACCATATGAATAGTAAAATATAGTGAATAGTAACCTTGTGTGTGAACACTAAATATGAATGAATAGTAACCCAGTGGAATAATTGCTTATATTAGAGAAATTAATCAACTCAAAGTGTATAATGATGATTTAAACCTTTAATAATTATGCACTTATGAGTATTCATCAAGCGTATTGAGTGAGTTAACTTTGTAGGACACAAGTGCCATGTGGAGCACCAGTGCTTTTGGGCCAAGGCAAATGCTTGAGTGAGCGAGCTTTGCTCACTTCTCCTGAAAGTGGAACTTCTCCTGAAAGTGGAAAGGGGGCTTGGAAGGAGCGCCTTCTTGGAGTTTAAGGAAGCTTTCTTTCTTGCCGCTTTTAGGTAAAGTGAGCTAATGTAAACATAGATCTCTCATTCCTCTCAACTTATAAGGATCTAGGTTTGGATTATGAGTTTTTGCTGAATGAGGGGAAAGCTAGAATTCCTACTTTTGACGAGGACATGTCAACAATGGACCTTGATGAGGGCCCTCTTCCTGATAAATTTTAGGAAGCCCTATGGCTAATCCCTCTTTTTTTTTTTTTGTAATCCTTCAGTAATTGTAACTTTTTCCAGAGTTAATGAAAAGTTCATTTTCCTTGCTGCTTTTCTTTTGCCCTCATTTTTGTACTTACGAATAATTTTTGCAATGATCTTCTTAGTTGGACGTTCACTTAAGAAGTGATTCTGCCATCATAATGGTTGTGCTTCTAAATAGCCCTCATTAGTAGGAAGTTTTCATAGGCTTTTTAAAGAAGTATTGAGCTTTCAAGTGATTGTTGAGTCTCAATTTTGTTATGTTGTAAAAACACAAGTTATTTGAGAGAAGTGCTTTTTTATTCAAGATGCATCAAAGTACATAGTGCAAATAATGTGATTAGGCAAAGTAAGGTGACAGATCATCTAAGTGATAGTTTCTAGGTAGCTTTCTCTTTTTTAAGCTAGTCAGTTCATAGATCCCATCTTTAAGCTTCCTTATGACATGGTAAAGTCCATCCCAATTCAACCTTAGTGTCCAATCTCCTGGATTCCTTCCTATTAGCTCTATCTTAACGAAGGCCAAGCCTCTAACTTGTACATTCTTTTGTTTTATTCATTGGATATGAGTGAGGACAAATTGTTGCTTAAAGGCTCATATGGGAACCCTCATGTCTTCCCTTAGTTTTTCCAGTAGGTCAAGGTTACCTTTAAGTGCTTTGTCATTTTCACTGGATCATATACTAAGGCTCGAAGAGTAGGGAAAGAGACTTCCATAAGGATGAGGGCTTCAGTCCCATAGACCATGGTAAAAGGTGACTCTCCTGTGGCCCTACGGAAGGCCATTTTATAGTTCCATAGGACACTCAATAATTCGCTGCCCATCTTTTTTTTGCTTCACCCAATCTCTTCTGTAGACCCTCATTAATGGTTCTATTGGTCACTTTCACTTGCCCGTTAGACTGAGGATGAGCAATGGGGTAAAGTATAGGTGGATTCCCTTTTTCTTTGCAAATTGAAGAACTTGCTGGTTATCAAACTACTTGCCATTGTTAGTGATGATGGCTCCCGGGCATTTGAATTGACAGATAATGTTTTTTTCAAAAGAATTTGATGACCTGAGGAGCCATGATGGAAGCTAGAGGCTTTGCTTCCACCCACTTGGTGAAATAATCTACTGCCACAATGCAATACTTGATTTGTCCTAGGGCCATGGGTAGTGCTCCAATCAGATCTAACCCCCATATGATGAATGGCCAGGGGTCCATTACCAGGGAGGCACCAGGGGAAGGTAGCCTCTACACTTTTGAGTTAAGTTGATAATTATAGCATCGTTGGACAAGTTCCTTGATGTCCCTTTTGATTGTAGGCTAGAAGTAGCTTTAGCACAAGGCTTTGTGGGCTAGGGAACTGGTGCCGATGTGTGCCCCATAGTCTTTCTGGTGGATTTCTTGGAGAACATGCTGCCTCTTTCTAGAAGTGAAGCATTGCTACAAATGGAAGGCAAACCCTTGTCTGTATAATTCGTCTCCAATATTGAAGAATCATCCAACTAGGATCCTGATTTAGTGAAGAATTGTCCAACTTGGATCTTGATTTTTCTTTTTTCCTCAAGGATTCTATTGAGTGCCCCAGTCTTGAGATAGAGTTTGATTGGCTTCCTCCAATCATCTTCAGGGACTATAGAGTGTATTAGGTGGACAGAGGGTTCTATAAGTTCTTATATTTCAGCTTTCTCTTGGCCTTTTGATAGGGCATTTGCCCTGGCATTCTGTGTCCGTGGGACCTTTTAAACCTGCATAAGGTCAAACATCTTTATAAAATCCTTAGCCTTATTAAGGCACTTATAAAGAGTGGGCTCTTTTACTTTGGTCATTCCCATGATTTGATTTACTATTAGTTAATAGTCACTTTATATCTATATATATCGTACCCCCACCTGACCGGCCATCCGTAGCTCCGTAAGGAGGGTTTTGCATTCAGCTACATTATTTGTCACAGGAAAGATGAACTTGACTCTGAATGTCACTTCTAGGTTGAGCGGACCCTTAAGTACGATACCTACTCCTCAGTATTCGAGCTCTAAGGCCCCATCGATGTATTCCTAATGGGATTTTCCTTCGTCGTTCTCTTCAGTCTTTTCCATTGGTGTCACTTTAACCACAAAGTCTGCTAGGGCTTGTGCTTTTAAAGCCTTTTAGGGCTCATAGTGGATATCGTATTCCCCTAGCTTGATGCACTATTTTGCGAGTCTACCAAACTTATCTGGTTTTTGTAGGATATCTTGTAGAGGTAACTCTGTCTTGACAATTATGTAGCGCATCTGAAAGTAAGGTCATAGGTTTTGAGAAGCCACAACAAGGGCTAGAACTACTTTGTGAGATACAGGGTAGCTAGGTTCGGCTCCTTGCAAGGTCCGACTAACATAATATACTAGCCATTGCTCTAATCTGTACTCTCTAATGAGCACTACACTGATTGTGCCTTCGGTGAAAGCTAAGTATAGCATTAGGGGCTTATTGAGCTTGGGCTGTTTTAGTATAGAGAGCTGTTGTAAGTAGTCTTTTATTTGTTAGAAGGCTTCACGACATTCTTCCATCCATTCGAAGATCACTTCTTTCTTTAATATCTGAAAGAAGGGCTTACATCAGTTTCCAAATCATGAAACAAACTGTCCAAGGGCGGTCAGCCTCCCGGCTAGCCTATACACGTCCCCTTTGCTTTGAAGATTCAGCATCATGAAGATGGCCTCAATCTTGTCTAGGTTTGCGTCGATCTCTCTTTCGGAGACTATGTAACCAAAGAATTTATTAGCGCCAACACCAAAGGTACATTTATTAGGATTGAGTTTCATGTTAAATTGTCACATCCTCTAGAAGGTTTCCCCGAGGTCGTCAAAGTGTTGCTTTATGGCTCTACTGTTGACAATCATGTCATCTACATAGACTTCCATATTTATTCCTATATGGTCTGTAAAGACCTGATTCATTAGCTTTTGATAAGACATTTTTTTAGGACAAATGGCATTCGTTGGTAACAATAGACCGTTTTGATTGTTATGAAAGCTATTTTCTCTTCATTTTTTGAGCGTATTCAAATTTGATGGCAGCCACTGAAAGCATCCATGAATGATAGTATTTTGAATTTTGATGTGGCATCAGTCAATTGTTCTATAGATGGCAGGGGATATGGATCTTTTGGATAGGCATTGTTAAGGTTTATGTAGTCAACGCACATGTGCCAGTTCCCAATCTTTTTTTTAACCAGCACTACATTGGTGAGCCATTCAGGGTATTATACCTCCCAAATGCTTCCAGCCTTTTAGCTTATTCTCTAACGAAGTCTCCTCTTTTGGGTGCCATGTTGTACCTTTTCTACTATACTGGTCAAGTGAAGAGATCTACTTGTAATTTATGAGTAATTATTTCCACGTCAACCTCGGGTATCTCATCAGGGGACCATACAAACACATCTATATTTGCTCTTATGAATTGAATAAAAAAATGTTTTACCTCAGATGGCAAGTCCTTTCTAATCTTTATTACTTTCCAGGGGGTCATTTCCATGAGCTCGGTGTCCTAGGGTAGCATTGCACCAACCTCATTTTCTACTGGCAACTTTTTTCACCTGTTCGGATTTGCTAGTGCGAGCCCTCTTTTCCTAGGTCTTTGTAGGGTCACTATAGACCCCTACCACACTAAGGGCTATCGACAAAGGTAGTTACGTCCCTAACAAATATGAGCACCATGAGCCATCTAATGTCGGACCAGATATGGAATTGCACTTGGGCCAGTCTACCAAGTATGGCATTGTAAGTTGACGGGACATCCAAGACAAGAAATTTAGCAATATGGGAGTCGCATGCAAGTTCCTTTTGTGGTATTTCCCTACCAACATGAGGGGTACCTTGATGGTCCATATTGTGGGGACCTCTTCCCTACCTATCCCATAGGTGGGTTTGGTTACAGGGGATAGAGAGGACTTTCTAACCTTTATTTTTTCTAATAAGTCGGCAAAAATAATATTGATGTTTGCCCCAGTATCCAGGTTGACTTTTTTTACATCAAAATTGTTAATGCGAGCCCTAAATATGAGTGGATCAAGGTGAGGAATAGCTATCCAGGTTCCATTAGCCCTTATTAAGGCCTTGCTAGGATCAGCCCCTTCTAGTTGGGCAATTTTCTGCTTTTGTCTCTTTCGAGCCGTTGAGGGCTCTCCCGTGATAATCATGTGAACTACCTTAACTGGGGGTCCAAGATTTCTGCGCTCCTTTGGGTACCGCGGCCTCTCAAGCCTTTAAACCCGATCACAATCCTCATCATCATCTCGTTTACGAGGCTTATCTTCTTACTTTCGACAAGGGGAAGGCTATCTAAATAGGTATTCCTTTAGCTTTCCTGCTCGGATCATTTCTTTGAACAACTTTTTTCGATACCAACACTTTTCAATATCATGGCCCTTGTCCTTGTGATATTTGCAATACTTCTTGAGGTACTTTTTACCCCAATGAGGCATCGATGATGGCCATTGAGAAACTTGTTTCTTCTTTTCTAGGGCTTATAAGATATTTGACCTTGCCTCTCTTAGAGGTGGGAGGAAGGCCTCTGGCTGCGAGTCGCCTTTCCCCATTTTTCTGGATCCACCTTCTTTAGCCTTTGCTTGGTACTTTGGGTTTGTTAGTCTGTTAAGCTATTTAGTATGCATATACCATGTGGTTCAGTCAAGTAATTCCTCTATGTCTTTTACGGGATCTTTGTGAAAATCCTTGGCTAGCCTTGAGTCTTGTGTCAGCCCTGGGTAATGGCTACTACGTATAGCTTTGGGGACAGCCCCTGCACTTGTACAACTTCTCCGTTAAACCTCCTGACAAAGTCTTTCAAGGATTTATCCAACCTTGCCTAACTTTCAACAAGTGGGCCATCATTTTTGGGGTCAGTCGACTCCTTAAGAAGTGTTTTAAGAACATTTGGGAGAGGTCCTTAAATAAGGAGAAGCGTCGCTTCCAGTTGGTCCCAAATCAGGAGGTGGCAGTTCCTACTAATGTAGAGCTGAAAGCCCTATACATGATTGAATTAGAAGCCCACTCAAGTCTCATGGAGGTAATATACCTTTACAGATAGTTAACTGGATCAGTAAGGCCATCTTACAAGTTGATTTTAGGTATGCGGGACCCATTGGGAACAGGGGAATTGATTATCTCATTTGTAAAATGTTGGAGCCATAAGCACTCTATATCAATTCCATGTACAAGACTTTCTTTCAGGGACTTAAGAGCTCAAATGCATTGCTTCATCTGATCGAGTATTTGTAGGATAGCGTTAATGTCGCTGCCTCTAGGTCCTTCGAAATGGTCTAAGGATAATGGCCACTCATGGACATGTATCCTAAGGGGCTGGTCTCGAGGAAGCGCCTACCATGGCTTTTTAGGCATCAAATGACTTTCGGTGGCCCCCTTCAGAGCCCTTGGCAAAACCTTTCAAATTTTCTATTGCAATGCCACCTTTAATTGCTTAAATAAAGTATGTTGTAGGGTGTGGAACTGGTCCTCATTCAGGGGTGCGAGGCCTTTTCCCTTGTGGGGGTCCCTTTGAAACCCTATAGAGTTTTCTGGATCGTCCCTTTGGGGTGCTTCTTCATCTACGGGCCCTATGGACCCGACAAAGTGATGACTTTCCTGCTCATTCTTTAACAGGTCTTGGTTCTCCAAGCATGATCTCCAAGTATTCACTATGTTTCCCACAAATGGTGCCAATTTGATAGTTGATGAGATTGTATGGGCCTGGCCCAGAATCTTGGTGAATCACGGATTGGAGACCTGTGTACAAGGATAGTGTCAAGGCCCCAGGATGTGTCATCGGGGGAAACCCTCTGACATTCAAGTCAAAATTCCGACAAGAAGGAAATGACACACAGAGAGAGAGAGCTAGTATGTCATACTTCTAGATTGGCGAATGGAGGGGTTTATAGAGCTAGGGGGAGCTTTGAGGAATTCATTTAAGGATATAAATCCTGTTGCTTATCTCGTAGTTTCATGATACTATTTCTATCCCAGATGATATTCCATTGTAAATTATTTGGGCCCTCAACGGAAGTCTTTGTTAGGTTTGGGCATTGGATTTGGACCTATTTCCTACTTGTAGGAGATTGCATTTATCATAAAATCTGATAAGTAATATTGAATAAGGTCAGTCAAGCAGTAAAAACATTAAAAAAAAACCAATCAAATCCAAATCAAAGTTCGTATTTGACTGAAAACAGCAAAGAAAAAGGGATGGGGAAAGCGTAGAAAGAAATGGGTTAAGAAGAGGAGGTGGCAGCTACATGTGTTTAATTTTAGGCAAAAATCATAAAAAAAAGCCACTTATATTTTATTTCGGCCAAAATTAGGCACTTATGTTTTTTGCGACTCAAATAAACCATTGATGTTATGTAAATGGCTGAATAAATTACTAACGTTATTCAAATGGCCAATTCACCTACTACGTTTTAAAATCCAATGAAAAATTACAAAACTCCTCGCCACGTTTCTGATTTTTTGTATAATTAATACCGTTAGTTTAAAATAGTCTAAATATGTTACTTTCATTATCGCAGTAGGAAATTTGCTAATATTTTAATCAATCATGGATCATTCTCTTTCTCTCTCTCTCTCTCTAGATTCCAAAGTTGATATCTAAAACATTATTATCGACCATTCTTTCTGTCATTGAATACATCATATTTCACATCAACAACAGTACTAGGTTTCAAGGAATGAGAAGGCAGACTCAAAGTTAAGATTGTCTCCATATACAGTTTGGTGGTTGAGGATGATAATTTCTCAGTCTCAATTATCTAGGTAATCCTATTATTAGTATTATAACTTTTGTCTCATTTTAGTAAGAGAAAGAACTTATTAAGAATCATTTAAATAGAATATCTCATATTTTAATAAAAGATAAAAATAATGAAATGAATCACTAACTTTATTGATTTTCTTTGAAAAAAAAAATAAGCCTATGATATTTCCAATTTTTATCTACAAAATGTTAACATGGTCTCCGTAAAAGGTTGAACAAAATATTAAATTTAACAAAGAATGGGTAATTTGACTCGTTTAAAAATATTAGTGATTCACTTCGCCCAAAACCAAACATACGTGGCCTAATTGGGCTAACAAAAAAATTTTAGTGGTTTATTCATTATTTTTTACCTTAGAACAAACTGAATATCCTATTTAAAAATAAAATATTTCAATAAATTATCGTCAAGTAGCTGATTTGTGCTTACTTAGTAATTTTAATGGTTTATTTGATCCCAAAAAACTATTAGTTGCTAAATTGGTCAAACGGAAACTTAAGTGGTTAATTTGTTATTGGCGTTTTAGACCTTTTGCCCCCTGGACTTGTGTAACTCAAACCTTTTGCCCCCTACGAGTTGACCAGGGCCAGCTCACCCCTTAAAGTTTTTAATTTGGGATCTTTTACCTCCTTAACCCATATAAGTTAGTCAGACGCCGTCACATGTGGGTAGTTTTCTGATGAAAGTGGGTTTTTGCATTATGTGAGGACTAAAACAGAAAGAAAATAAAATAAAAAGGACTAAGCAGTCATTTGGCAATTAAACCCAATTAAATGAATTTAATCGCTGGACGGACGAAAATCCAAAACTAGAATCCTCACTTTTAATACATAAATTTTTTTTTTCCAGTTTTTATCTTATTCCAAACTTTTTTTTCCTTATCTTTCTTTATTATTGTTTTCTGAAATGAAACTTTAATCATTATAATTTACCTACTTTTGACTATGGTTCTGGTTGATTTGGCTTAAATCAATTTTTTTTCTTTTTATTTTTATTAATTTAATAGTTAAACCATTAATTGATTGACATAAGTTAAATACAGTTTTATATTTCGGTCATTTTTTTCATTATTGATGATTGAATTTTGCTGCATAAATTATTTACTTTAAGGTCTATAGTTTACTAAAATAATTTGGTCAATAATTACTTAAATTTAAAGTAAAATTTTCTAGATAATTTTTTTATTGATATTAAAAATTAGAGTTTGAATTAATAGGAGATGAAAAATTTTAGTAAATTATTTTTTAATAACAAAGAAAATATGTATAGACTCAAAGCACACACAATTTTTTGTTTCACAGCAATATATTTTGATCATAACTAATTATTTTAATGATAAGAATATAATATAAAAAGAATCCAACTTAAAATAAAAATAATGCAAGATTTTAGTTGATTAATGTGAACTTATGGGTGAAAATTTTTTAATTACTTATAATAAAAATTTATTTTATTGTAAAATTTATCGAATTAAGTCCTGCAACAACGTGCAGGTCATCAAAACCTTGTATATACTAAATTGCTCAAGACTCAAATTGGATGCTAAAGACAAAAAATAAAAAATGGATTCTTTACGGAAAATTCTCGCGTTCGCCCTGGCAGACGTATGCTAGGGACGAAACGCGTAACATCCGTTTGCTCTTTTTTTTTTTTTTTTCTAAATCCAATTTTTTTAATTTCACATTTAATTGAAAAATAATTATAATTTTTTCTAAAGATATTTTTGTAAAAAATTTATTCTTACTATTAAAATGGCCTGATTAAATAATTCTTTTCTTCTTTGTTCTCTCCTCCCCTTTTTCTCCCATTTTCTCGTTTGTTTTTTTTTTATTTCACAAGCTAAGGAAAATGATGCTTTAATTAGAAAATGAAGCATATATTGATTTTATATTTTACAATAATCATGATATTTTGAATTTAAAATTAATAAGAAGATAATCACACCATTTTAGTCTTAGACATTAGACTGATAAATTTATACATTAATATAACATAGTTAGACACCAAGAAAGCAGTCACAGACACCAGAACAGTAGTCTTAGATATTAGAGTAATAAATTTATACACTAATATTACATAATTAGACACCATGAAAGTATTACTAGATATTAGTACAATACTTTTAGACATTGAAATAGCAGTACCAGACATCGAGATAGTAGCACTGTACACTACACTAGCTAATTTATACATTAATGTAACATAAGTATATATAAGCAAGGCGGTACTAAACATCAGAATAATAATTATAGACACAAGAACAAACAGTTCTAGACACTATGTCAGCCAATATATGACACCAATTTTATATACATTGCACACTAAATTATAAAGATACTAGCATTTTTCTCTGAAAATGGGGATTTTTTTCTCTATAGAAATAATTAAAGTTTTAAAATTTATTTATTTCATGATTATAGAAATTATCTAAATTGGCAACTCTCTCCCTTAATAATAACTACCATATCTATCCCATAATTACATATGTTTATTTAAAATAGTAACTTTTCATATCATAGTAATAACTACCTAACATTGTTAATTTTACCGTTAATGGTGTACGTACGCCATGGTGGACATTCTCAGGTTTCATTCTTTACACAATGAAACAAAATTTATTTACGAAAATTAGACAAAATCTGATGTAGAAGACAAATTATTTTTACACTTTTGAACAAGTGATGGCAAAGAAAGCACTAAAACCAAGAATCTTTCAGACAACCATGGAATCTCCAAGCAATTGTCCCACCAAAAGTTTCTATTTTTTTGATCAACCATGCTTCACTGCCGCCAAAAGTTTGCCTTTCGACTTAGGCTATAACTCGTCAACATTGGGTTTAATTAGGAGAATGCTCAGTTTGTTCCTTTTCTTTCATTTTCTTTTCCTTTTGCTCCTTACAATTCATTTCGTTCAAAAAAAACCTCCCATGTGACCCATGTGACTAACTTAAATTGCCTAAGGGGGTAAAATGTTCCAAATTACAAAGTTTAAAGGGCGAGTTGGCCCGAGTCATGTTCCAGGGGGCAAAGGGTTCGAGTTACCATAATTCAGGGGGCAAAAGGTCTAAAATGCCATTTGTTATTTGTTACCTTATTTTTAATTTGGGCGTCTAGGGGTGAGCATGAGTTGGGTAAACCCGAAACCGAAACCGAAACCGAACCACCCCTATTGGGTTGGGTTGGGTTGGGTAAAAATTGATCATGATTCTCGGGTCGGTTCCACATATAGGAGAACCGACGGTTTTTGGGTTGGTTCTGATTCCATATGGAACCAACCCGAGGTGGAACCGAACCCGAGATATATATATAATTATATAATAAAATTATAGTATTACTAATATATCCACACACACACACACACACACACACACACACACATACACACATATTTCTTTGAAGTATTATGATGGTTATTTTGTGTTTTTATATTAAACTCTTAAACTGATGTTTCAAATTGAAATAGTATGGAAGTTGTGGGATCATTTATGAAATTTCTCCATATTTACTTAAATCACTTTGCTTCATAGACCCACCACTCCTAAGTCATTTTGCTTTCGATCTTTCATTCCAGACTACTCTTTATGACACAATTATGATATTTTTTTCATTTGAGTCATGTAAAATTAAAAATTTATGACATCAACATATTTTAGGTTTTGATGCTGAAGAAGATGGTCTTAAAGACTCAATTTTTCATATTGAATGTCATATCAATATTAGAATTACTGGAATGAAATAAACTAGTTGAGATAAAAGATATCCCACAAGCAACTCTTCTGAACCATTTTTGTAAGAACAACATTTTAAACTCTTTTGAATGTATCTAAGTACATATATTTAAATATTAATTTAATTATATATTATGTTGAATATGTCATAAAACTGATTATGAATGTAGATTTATTGAATTTTGGTATTGTTATAGGTATAGGGTATAACCGAAAAACCCGAGAACCAGAACCGAGAAACCCAGAACCATGATTCTGGTTCTGTTCGGTTCTCGGTTTTGGGTTAGGTAGAAAATTTTTGAAACCGAGGCCATTTCAGGTTGATTCGGTTCCACCATAAAACCAAATCATGCATGGATCAAAAAATTTAGGTCCGAGAAACGAAAATATTATCTCGGAACACGTTAATAATGTGCGCTATCAAGAATTAAACGATTATGTTATATACGTAGTAGTATCAAATTCCTAAATTTGTGCGTTTGTTCTACGCATTGAGCAATTCGTTCAGTCTTAGTCCAGAGCGACTTCTTTATATCATCGTCGTCTCGTAGTTGATCATTTCTGCGATCTTCTTCGTGCGTGACACAAATGGAGAACAACTGCAGCAATTGCTCTGATCGGAGATCCTCGGTCATGATCACCAATGACGACGGAATCGACGCTCCTGGTCTCAGAGCACTCGTTAAAGTCCTTGTCGCCGCCAATTGCTACAAAGTTCTTGTTTGCGCACCTGACTCGTACGTTCACTTTAGCGCAATTTCTCTCCTTGACTGCTTTCTGGGTTTTTGGAATTCTGGCTGCTTTGTTTGCATTCTTGCATTTAACACGCTTTCTGGGTTTGCCAGTCTTTGGTCTGAATGAATCCTGATGTGCTCCATGTTAGTGGATTATAAAAACTGATTTTGTTTATATGGTCTTGGATATTGCTTGGTGAAGTTTTCTTTCAGATGTGAGTGGATAATTCAAATTCGTTCCCTGTAGCGAGTTTCACCTCTTTTTGTTAACATAAATTATCTGCTTAAGTAAGTTCTGTTGCCTCAGTACCATACTCAATTATCGAGTTGTCTTTTTGGCGGATGTTAGGGCAATGTGTGCCTAACTGCTTTGCACCGCATTGCAATTCCTTGGCTGTTCATTTTTCGAAGACAAAGTACCAAAATTGACCACCAAGAAACTGAAAATGCAACATTATGCGGCCAAGTAAACATATAAGTAAGAGCTAAGTGTGAAGTTGGATCTCTTTTAAAATTTGTTCGCTGTTTTAGAATCTGAGCCTGGTGGATGCATGAATGGAAAATGGTTCTTCTGGTTATATGGGGATCTTGTGTGTCTCTTTCGCCTTGGTTGTGCGAGTGGTGATTAGTAACACCGTATGGGGTATTATGCATTTGCTTTACATTCAAAGTTTCTGTTCATATGCAAACATGTGAACTGTTGCATTTTTTTTCAAATTGATTTGAGCTGGCTCTCTTGTTCTTGTGGCTTGATTCTCAGGGAAAAGTCAGCTGTCAGTCACAGTATCACCTGGCGGCACCCTGTTTCTGTGGTGAAGCAAGAAGATATAGACGGAGCAATGGCTTATGCAGTCTCCGGTGAGACCTACTATCCGTCAAGTTATCTCTTTTCTAATTTAGATATATAACTTTAAGCTGATCCTTTTACCAACGTGATTTACTTTCCTTCTCTAGCCAAGGCAAGCTGAGGCCTTATTAACATGATTCTTGGCAGTATATTGGGAAACTGGGGGGGAGGGGGATGATCATGGGGCAAATTATTCATTCCCAGAATCCTAGTTATTATTCCTTAGTAGGTAGGATAGTGCCAGATTTTCTGCTCTTGCTATTCATGAACAAACTTAGGAGTTGGATGAAGTTCATGGTTTTTGTTGAGTGGTGTCATCCAGTGGCCAACCTTGTAGGGGGGCCGGGTGGTGCCCCTCCCCCCCCAACTCCACTCTAACTGAAGCAGTAATAGTGATGCAAATTATTTTATGTATATTTAGCAAAAAGAAAATATTCAAAAATACTTTAATTAGTTTAGAAACATAATTTTTAAATTTTGGTGGTACAGAATGAATGCTATTACTCTTACATTATAACTATGATATTTATTTATACTTATTCTAACAGGGTAATCAAATTTTGTATATGTGATTACATTCATATTTATAAAATGTCACATCTTATTTTCAACTCAGCCATCCATAAAAAAATTGCTAGCTTGTCCCCACAAGAGAAGATGCTGGCTCCGCCCCTGGTCGGCCCTATGTAGTGAAGGGATTGGCTACTCTGTTGTTGTGAATCCTCTCCACATCTAATTAATTGGTCCTGCATAAAAGCCTTTTCTCTAGACACTCTGTTTTAGGTTGTTGTGCCATTTATCTGTTCTGAGCATTGTTTTCAAGGTCCATGTGACATGCCTGTCAGTTTTCAGTCATTTCATTAGCCTGTTTGTCCTGGGCATGTTGGGTGAGAGTTTCTTGCACTTTTAAGGGGTCGTTTACAGCTGTATGTTGTCTTCAAACTCTCAGCCTACTGTGATTTTTTTTTTTTGAATGCTTTAACAAATTTTAGAACTTACTAGTTCATATGATTTTCTTGCTTCAGAAAACTCATGTACTTGTTATGAATATGTTATCCAGGTACTCCAGCTGATTGTACTTCATTGGGTATCTCAGAAGCTCTTTTTCCAATTCCTGATCTGGTAAGGACCTCTCCTGTTGAAGCTTTAGTTATTGGAGCTCTACTTGTTAAAGTTTCAGACCATCTTTCTAAAATGTCCTTCTCAGTTGATAGTTTTTGTTGGTGCCTCAGAATTCTTTCTCTTGTTGGGGTTGATTGTTCAATGTAGAAGTTTTTCTGGTTCCACATGTTACTTTCCCTAGCTTGACAAGCGTTTCTTGCCCGCAATGGCACGTTGAGAAAGTTAGTGATCATTTTATTATTTTTCCACAGTAACATGTGCCAATAAATCTGCAAGTGTTCCTCCTCCAAATGCCTACATTGGCATATTTTGAGTTCACTTTTTTGTAACTTAAAAAAATAGCAGAGACAACAAATGCTGGAAATATTGGTTCCAATTGGTGACATTTTCCTTATTTTTATCACAGGTAATAAGTGGCATAAACATGGGTAGCAACTGTGGTTATCATGTGTAAGTACATCTCCTTTTCCTCTTTTTACTTTTTGTATTTTGTTCTTTCTTGTATATTACCATTACTGAAATACCAGTTGTTCGAATCCCTTACTGGTTAGATTTCTCCCAGAGGAGGGAGAGAGTAAGAGTATAATAAATAACAATGGTACAGCATTGTATCTGGATCTAATAATTTTTTCCTGATGAATTTAATTCTTTTATTCCTAGTGGTTCTTTTTATTCTTCTTTATGCAACTATTTTCAGAAGCAGAGGTCTCAAGTATAATCTGTTGTAGTTTCTCCATTGTTGTTTGTTGCCTTGCTTATTTTCCAATTTTCTTCTATTTTACATCTTATTTGCTATTTGTTTTTCATGTTTTTATTTTTATTTTTATTCTTTCTTATATTGTTGGGCTTTGGTATTGGGTTGCTGTCATGCAGTTGTCTAGTTTCACGTCTTTTTTATGCTTATATTGGTGTTCTTCTTCTTTCTGTTTCCTCATTGTCTCCAACTTTGCTTTTTCTGTGAATTCAGAGTTTACTCAGGCACTGTTGCTGGTGCTCGAGAGGCCTTCTTTAATGATATTCCTGCTATTTCTGTATCATATGATTGGTACGTGTTAATAGTCCTTAGAAGGAGTACAGGATTTCTGTTTAAAACTATAAACTTAATTTCCTGGCTGGGAAGCTCCTTTTGTGGTTTTTTGCATATGATGATTCTTGGTATTCTTTTCAGGGTTGGAGGTAAAAGTAATGTTCAGGACTATATTCTTGCTGCTGAGGCTTGCTTGCCTATCATCAGTGCAGTACTGGCTGAGATAAAGAATCAAACTTTTCCCACAAAGTGTTTTCTGAATATTGATCTCCCAACGGACATTGCCAACCACAAGGTACTTGAAAGTAAAATCCTACTCAATTTCATATGGCAAGTATCCGCTAGAGGAGAAGATCCTGTGCAGTCTTTTTCCTTCAGTTTTGAGGATTTTTTATTTCTTTTTCATTCTTTGCATCTACTTAATACAGAAGTTTCTATATAGTCCCTGCGTTGCAATGATTTGTTTGATAGCTAATCTTGTTTGCTTGCCAAAAGGTGTAATAAGTTATTTCGAGTATTATTCCATTTCATTAGGGCAGGCATATAAACTTTGCCAATTTGTTTTTGGATGAACCTGTAGTGTTAATAAATTTTGAACAGTTATTGAATCTATGAACTTCATACCAGTGCCACTGACCTCAACATAGTTGGGGTAGAGGTACAGTATGATTATTTCATTTAACTAAATGTGGAGGGGAATGGCTGTCTACCTAATTTGTTGCAGAATGGCTTGTATACTCCTTCCATTTCTGAGTCTTATGCTTATTGATTTTCATTTAAGCAGTCTGATAATGTCTCTTGATTTACTAAACTTATGATTCTCTATTGCTGGGCAGCTTCACATAATGATAAAATGCTTATTTAACTGTTTTTCATTCTCTCTCTCTCTCTCTCTCTCTTGCTTCAAGCAGGGGTATAAGTTGACTAAGCAGGGCAAGAGCATTTACAGAATGGGGTGGAGGCAAGTTAGTTCTGAAATGCAAGGCGGGAAAATGTTATCTTCAATGGAAATGGACACAGATTCAGCTGCAAGGATGGGAACTGGTGCGTCAACTACCTCTCAAGGAAATCTCTTGTTCAAGAGAGAGGTGTGTGGGCCTATCCAAACTAATGAATTCTCTTTTATTCTTCTATTTAGGGAAGTCCCTTGCGGTACACAATTTATTCATGGAAAAAAAGCCAATGGCACTTATAGGACTAGTCACAGGCCTACAAAGAAAATGGTGAAGCCTGACTGAAACCAAAGGATAAGAAACAAAATGCATATGGCAGAAAGATAATCTGAAAATGAAAGAAAACAGAGGTGTCATGGAGGGTTGGCATATTTGGTCTTCACAACCTGCTCTGCTTGCTTGGATGCATCATTTTAGCTCTTTGCAATTGTGTTGCAGAACAATCTATTGTTATGCTCCATTAAAAACAGTATGCTGACTTCGTTTTAATATTTCCAACTGCTAAACCATGGCATCACCTATTGGAATTCATATACTGGAATGCTATCTGCCAATCTCATATGAAGTCATTTGATCCCATACTTCTTTTGAGTACTTGCAGTTAAAGAATAAGCAACTTCTTGTCTCAATTTTCATGTAGCAGAAGTAGCAGTTTTCATCCCCTATCAAGTTCCTGTCTCTAAGCCTGTCTTTTGTTCTCAGTCTGTTCATGCAACATCATGACTGTGTGTTTAGGGGTAACACTAATACCCCAAGCTGTTTTAGCCCAACTGACGGATCTTCCTTCCAACTGCATTTGGTATACTTATGCTACATTATAAGTTGACTTTGGAAGCATGTTCCTCAACCTTAGCAACCCCATTCAGGACCAAGAATCTGAATCCTTAACCTTGCCCTGTCCATGATTTGGCCATTTAAGTAATGAGCAGGCATCCATTTGACCCACGAGGAAGCCCCATTTGGTTTGACTCTCTGTGGGATTTACTAATTGCAGTCTTGTTTCAAATTTCTAAGTTTTCTCTTACCCAACAACCTTTCTTATTTAGTAAACTTACATCAGACCAAGCAAAGTAAATTCCTCTTTTCACTGAGCTTTGAGCGAGACCAAGATTAACTTCTGCATGTACTCTTGATCTCCTTAAGCACCTCCTTAGGCAAAGGGGAGATTTGGCGTGAATGAGGTTGGACTCCAGAGAGAACCAACTGCACCAACTGACATCTCACTGAATAACTTGAGAATTTTGTGGACAAACACATCACTTTTGCAAGAATTCTATCAATAAGCTTATGATAATGTTTTATCATATAGCTTCTTGATTCAGGAGGGACTCCTAGGTTTTCAATTGGAAATGATCCCTTCTAAAAACCTGTTGCATATGCCTGTCCTTTACAATTATCTTCAGATAGTCCTTCCATTCAGATCTGGCTCTTGCTGCACTTTTAAGAACTACTGAACACTCCTTTACAAGCTTCCCACTGATTGTAACCAACCATACTAAAACGCAGGAGCTCATCTTCTGATAAGGCCAAATGAGAAATTTTTATCCAGAACACTGGATGATATTCATGCTGAGAACTCCTTGGCTTAATCCTCAGTCTTCTAGATAAAGGTACCATGATGAGAACAAAAATATATGGGGACATAGCTCTCTGATTCCTTTGCCCCCATTAATGTATCCTGCCTGCCCTCCTTTTAAGCAAATAGAAAACTTAATGGATCTAATGCAAGCTTTTATCATATGCGTGAATTTTTCAGGGAAATTGAAACCTTAAAACATACTCAATGAATTCCCTGCTTAAAGATCATAGGTCTTCTTCAAATCCAGGTTAAGGCAAAATCTAGGAGGGAGATTTTTTTTTTCCCCCCAGTGGCCTTTTAGAAGCTCTCGACATAATGCTATATATCAAGAATGCTTCTGTCTTTAAAAAAAGCACTCTGAGTGTGGTTGACTAAACTGCCAATCACTAAGCTCAAGTTGTCTGTAAGAGTTTTCAAAATGGCTTAGTTAATTGTGTCAATACTTCATTCCGATGAAAATTATTCTATAACTCTGCCAATTTTATGTCCCACTTCATTTTTCCTTTTACTTTGTCGAACCCTGCCTGCATCCAGTTGAAAATGTTTATTCCACTTTCCTCAGTTTAAGATCCTTCACTTATACTTTTGTCATTTTATGTTCCCATAAGATAGATTGCAGAATTTGCGAGGCAGCTAACGTTTTGTAGGTATTAGGTAGAACATAGACATTTATATTGGTGAGTGAAGTTAAATAAATCGACAAAGGTGTTAGGTTACTTAATGAAATCTGTTTTATCTGCTAATATTATACCAATGTTTTATTGATAGAATCATGAGAGATTGTCTTTGGCCGAAATATGTGTTGTGTGTTCCAGACCTTTTAACCATCTGGACTTGGAGACAGGAGTTTCTTCTGTTTTTCTGCTGCTGATACTTTGATGCTTGCTTTTGTCAACACTGACTTTGAGGACATTGATTGTTTTGCAGGTAAGAGGAGCCGTAGTGGATGATGACGAGACAGACAAGCGATCTCTTCAGGAAGGATATGTACGTATCTATGTTCAGGTTAATTCCAAATAGGAGGACTTTACATGATTATAAAATTGTTGTTTCAGATTAGTGTGACTCCCCTTGGAGCTCTTTCCCCCGCAGAGCCCAATTGTAGATCCTTTTTCCAAGAATGGTTACCAAATGTTCAGCACTCGTCTTCTTCAGCTTTGTAGGGCTGGTAAATGGTAAGTAGAGTTGTGGATCACAGCTAATTTCAGTCAGTCCAAACCCAGAGGCCCCTACTTTTATCATATTGGAAATTTGAGAAACTGGAGAACTTCCATCCTCAGCATAACATGTTTGAGTAACTAAAAACATTTAACCAACCTTGGTAATTACATTTTTCTCTATTTTTCTTAGTTTAGCTCTACAATACATCACACAAAATTGCCCTTACCAAATATGCATGAATTCCACTCAGATGTTATAGTTTGCATGTCCTTGCCTAAATTAGAATCGATCGTACGAACAATTGCAAGTGCTATGATGAATTGGAGTTGGCTTAGGTTGATTTTTTGGGGTCCTTATAGTTCGAGGAAACTCCAGGATACAGACTCTGGGATCTCCTCTTTCTATTTCCATTTGAAAGGAACCCCTTATTTCTACTGGATCTGTAACACCATTGTTGCTCAACTATGTTTTGTGATATAACATGTTGTGAAGCCTCTCATTTGCACACATAACGAAAGACAACGTGAGGACCTTGGAGTACTCCAGAGGATCGCTTCAACGCTCAGTTGAGTATTCTGTGTGAGCAAATGTGAGTTGAAGAGATTTCAGAGAATAATGTGTACAAGTTGGCGAATCACCACTGGTACTTTATCTCTGTCGTGTAATCAAATTACGTATGTTGGATGTCTTTGGTGGTTTGCGTCATTGGAACACTGATTGTGAATGACTTTTGAGATTTCTACTTGCAACCGCCAGCATTGTCATTTTCCTAGGATGATTTGATGCTCTAAGAGCATGCACCTAAGTTGCATAATTTTTCTATTTTAAGTTATCGTTCCCGCTATTGTGCTCCCTTATCGCTCACAACTGTCGCTCCAGTTTTCACTTTTATAACCTTTTTACTTATTTAAATTTTAAAATGTGATATTTTCTTGTTCTCGTCCTCCGCTCTCATTTTCAAGATGCTTTGTGTAACTTAGGTATGCACTTTTAAAAGTTATTTTCTACTTGATTTAAATAGAAATTTCATATTTAGTCCAGCAATGCGTTTTTTTTGTTTTTTTTTGTTCTAAATTGGGCTCCAACCTAGCATTTTTACTGTTAAATAGGGGTGAGTACAAGTTGGGTAAACCTGAAACACAACCTAAATCACCATCATTGGGTTATATTAGGTTGAGTAAAAATAGACCATAGTTTGCAGGTTGGTTTCAAATATAGGAGAATTGACGGTTTTATGATTGGTTTTGGTTCCATATGGAATCAACTCGTGGTGGAATTAAACCTAAGATATATATATATATATATATATATGAAGAATTATTATGACTATCTTGTGTATTTATATTAAACACTTAAATTGATGTTTTAAATTGAAACAACATGGAAGCTGTAGAATTGTTTATGAAATTTTTTTTATATTCACTTGAATCACTTCATTTTTTAAATTAATTATTTCTTGGTCATTTTGCTTTTGATCTCTTTACTTCATACTGTTCTTTATAACACAGTCCTCAAGTATTTTTTTAATTATGAGCCATGTGAAATTAAAAATTTATGACATCAATATATTTCAGGTTTTAATACTAAGAATATGGTTTTAAAGACTCAGCTTTTCATGTTTAATGTCGTGTAATTGTTAGAATTACTAGAGGAAAGTAAACTGATTGAGATGGAACATATTTCACAAGCAATTCTTTTGAATTATTTTGGTAACAACATTTTAAACTCTTTTAAATGTATTTAAGTATATGTATTTAAATGTTGATTTAATTGTACATTATGTTGAATATTTCATAAACTAGTTATAGATGCAATTTTATTAAATTTTGGTGTTGTTATACGTATATTGTATAAACGGAAAAATCTGAGAACTAAAACCGAAAAACCCAGGACCATGATTTTAGTTTTGTTCGGTTCTCTATTCTTAGGTTGAGTAAGAAAAATTTTGGAGTCGGGTCGTTTCGGGTTGGTTCAGTTCTACCATAAAACCGAACCAACTTAAACCGTGTTTACCCTTGCTATTAAAGTCCCCAACTTTCAAGATTGTATCCTAATTGTAGCCCTTTTGTTCAATTCTAAGTGAAGTCAAAGGAAAACCATTGACATGTCATTGGAAAACTGTGGCTTTTTTTCTTGCCCTTAACATCTTGAAGCTTGTGGATCTACCACTATTGGCTCAAGTTGTGGTGCGACTATTTGGAGCAGTAGAGGACTAGGCTTATCTCGAGGTCTGGATCTTAGGGAATTTCGTTCAAAGCTTGGAGCAACTGGTCCCCATAAAGATTGACGGACACTTCTCTAATGGAGATGAAGTGGTCAATGCCATCAAAATCAATAGCAGCAGAGCAAATTGCACTTGTGGTTTCACAAAAACCTAAGAGTGAAGGTGTTTATTCAACCCACTTAACCAATGAAACTAATTGGCCCGAACCGAATCTAGAGGAATTGGTATGGTTTTATGAGATTTTTATCAAAACCTGTAAACGCACTGCATAATAGACGGTTTCATAATTTGAAAATTATAACTATAGTGCTTTGTATGCAAATTGCACTACATGAATACAGTTCGATTGTAGTTCGGTAGTGGTTCTTTGCATCACAAGTTCTACATATTAAATCAAAACAAATTAATAAAAGTATATAACATAAACTCAATTGCAACATTAAAGGCATACAATTCAATCCATAAATAATAGACTTAAAAAAAAATAAAATACAATTTAATGAAAATACTGTTTGTGTCTCATATTTCACCTTAGGTTTAGTTTAAAGAATTATAAACGACTGAGGTAAAGTAGGGCAGTAAATGAACAAGCAAGGGAGGGACTATTGGACTATGAAAGGATAGTTGTAAATTGTAATGGATTGGGTATAACCTACTGGGATGGGTTAGAATTAGGAAAATAGGAATTAGGTGGGCTGGATTTATGGTATTGGATTATGTAGGAACTTATTTAGTGTGTATTTAGGCTTAATCAGGCTAATGCAATTTTTACTAGTTATGACTTACGAAAGCCGCAATTGCATCATATAGTATTCAGTTTAAAGATTTTTGGACTCAGACTGTAACCAAAACTGCATAAAATCATACACGTTCAGTTTGGTGTAGATCAATTTGTTTGGTTTTGCGAGTTACCTTGTTTCAATTAATACCCTTAACTAAACCGATTCGATGGTCATGTGATTTTTATGTTGGTTGGGGTCGTGTTAGGTAGCAAAAGTAGAAACCCAATATACATGTGGGTCAGTTTGGGTAGTAAAAATATATGTCTAATAAACTTGAACTGATTGTATTTATTTAATTTTAAGTCATCCTAGCCTATCACATTCCAGCCAAAAAAACATGATCCAATTTTCACTTGTCTAGTTCCTAACCAAAGCTTAATTGTTTCTCTCGTCTCTCCGATGACCTCTTTCTTGCAAGAATTGTCTCTTCTCTTTCTTGCTAGACTTACTCTCCTAAACTTTTAACCAATAATGAAGCAAAAACCAAGCACAAAATCAAAGCATGTAAGCCAACAACTTTGTCTCCGAACACTATTGACTAGTTTTAGGGATTTGAGTATTGCTAATGACCTTGCTTTAGATCCTTCTTTTCTTTATGTAGTACTACTCAACAACTGTAGTTTTATTGACGGTTTCTTAATTTTAATGGTTTTGGATTTTGATTTTAGTTTGTTTAGTGGATGAGTTGAACTGGTGAAGAAGCTATTTTTGGATTTTGATTTTAGCTTGTTTGGTGGATATGCATTTTAATGTTATTGTGTGTTGTTTACGTGTTTTGCGTATGGAATGTTTTGCTTATAAGGGAAGTTGAAGCTAGGTCATATCAAACCAACTTGAACCATTTTATATGGGGGTTAGGTTTGATTAGGTTTTAAAGCTATGTGGGTAGGGTGGTCTCAAAGTGTGCAATCCGCAGTTGCACGAATATGGTTAAGTTTTGGTGAAACCAGTGGAACTCGCATAACGAATATCCCAACTTAAAGGGCTGAACAAAGGGAGCCCAACTTAGTGCTACTCTTACCACCGCTGCAGATTTATTGGTCATTATTAGCTATTATAGGACCCGGATGTTTAATGGCCTAAATCCATTTTATGCCCTTAAAACATTATTGACTTGGTCATTTTAGTCCTTGAACTAGGAATCGTGTCTCTTAGTTCCTACACTATGTATAGTAGGACACTTTTCCCCTTTGACCTTAAGTCCATGAATTGACCAGCCCATAGAAAAAGAAAAGCCAAGCACTTTTGACTCAGATTCAGATGATCCTGGCAGTTAATCTCTTGAACATAAACTTGCCCTCTCAACTTGGAAAATTGGTACGCTTTAGCCCTTCTTGCACTTCGTGTTACGATGTGACTCTTATTTTCTTAGCCTCACTGGCTCACATTAGTTTGGACAAGTGAAGGCACTTTAGGTAAGTCTATTTTTCATGAATTAGAGAAAAAAAAGCACTAAGAAATTTGAGGGGGACTCTCAGATTCATGTTAAACTCTAAATTTTCCATTAGAGTCATAAAATTCAAGTCCATATATGTAATCATTACCACTGCGCGAAGTTGCCATAAAGATTAGGGTTTATGATTTGGCTTTATTAGTAGTGGGAGAATATCCAATCAATAGCAAATGAGAAACAAATAATGATGTTTCTTTTCTAGACCACATTAGCACATATGACTATTTCATCTAAATGTTGATGAAGCTAAGCAACCTTGAATAGAAACCTAGCTCTGGCGAGGCAAGGTCCTCAGATCTGACACTTATGATGACACTACAATGGTGTATAATTTATAGAAGCATGTGCAATGTAGTGCTATAAAAATTGGATAAGCAAAGAGAAATCTAGTGTTTACAAAGGGCATATGAATAATTGAAGCTTTATAGGGTTATCAGTGTGGAGGCGGGGATGGTTGGTTGGTGGATCAAAAATAAGAATGTGGTGGTGAATGATATGAGGTGGGGAAAACACATATAGGTGCATGGGTTCAAGTCGGTGGAGGGATGTAGGTGATTGAGCACCTTGTGCTAAAGTCAAGTGTGTAATGAGTGGGGTGTACTCGTGGATAAGGTTTCATTAAGGATATGAAGGTTTCCTCGGGGAAAAAAAAATGAATCAAGTTGCCTTAATTTGCAAGCATTGATTTTAGTTGGTCTTTTGCTTTTTTTTTTTAAATATTTTTTCCCTAATATTGTTCATTAGGTTGAGTTGAGCCCTATAAGTCTAAGTGCAAATGAGGAATTTTCATATTTTAATAAAGTAGACTTGGGGCAAAAAGACAAGATCAAATTTAGGAGGTAGTTGTAGTAGTATATTCATAGAATATACATATATGGAGTTATTATTTTTCATTTGATTTAATTACATCTGGGGACTAGGGATCAAGTTCTTTTGCTGGATTTTCTCCTTTACTAGCCATCTATTTGTGTGAAATCATCAATGCCTCTCGTGCTCTCCTCTAAACAATAACAGCAAGGAAGTGATGTTAAGAAAATAAGGATAATGTGATGAGAACAAGGGTTAAAATTAAACCAATTCTTCAAGTTCAGGAGGCAGGTTGGACTAAGTTGATGTTTAAGAGGTTAAGTTGTCCAACTCAGAGGGCCAAAAGTGGTTTAGGCCAAAAAGAAAAACTTCACTTCTTAGACAAGTAACTTGCCAATTTATATCTTTTGTACTCTTACATCCAAGGCACTTTCCCCCAAGTTGTTTTCCTCTCCTACCTCAATGATGCTCTTCTCTCGACCATATTCCAATCATGGCACCACATTGGGCTTCCTCTCAAAAGCTTAAAAAATGTTAGCATCCACCAGTATCAAGTGGCCCAACACTAATGATGGGATTCTAGTAGCAGACTTAGCCAACATTTTACCAGCTTTTATCGAGATTGAGTGGGCCACCACTGAAATTGCACATAACATACAAGCATGGTAGAACAGATGTGTTGGATGTTTCAGCATACTTAACTCGAGAGTAAGCAAACTTAGCTCAAGAATCTGGTGCCCAAGATGCATGGCACCTAGGGTGGAATTGGCATTAAGGGTGAGCACCGACCTGAGGATAGTGCATCTTACTAGCATTGGGATAAAGGCCATAAGGATGATCATTATTTTGATTTCACTCATCTCGGTCTGTAGAGTTTAGGTGACTTTGTTTTATGTAATTATTTTGTCTAAAATTGACTTTTATATTAATGCTAAATTCATTTATTTTAATTTTTGGCTTCATTAATTTATAAATCCATTTGAAATAATTATAATAATACATTTCATGTTAATTTTAATACCTGCAAATTAAAATAATGAACAAACATGAAATAGAGGAATGATTGAGTTTTAGTTGCTGCTAGGAGCAATTGAAGGTTTCAATCACACATCTCCAAGTTGTACCAAATAGGATTGATTAAGTCTCTTAGTTGCTCTTATTAGTCCCTATTCGGTTGCTCCAAACTAGCAACTAGGAGATTAGTGACTAAAGTTTCAATCTCCTTTCAGCTGCTCAATGCAATTCATTGTACTGTTTCCCCTATGGGTAAGCAGAAAAGCAGGTGGACATCTACATCATTGATTTCTAGCTCATGCTTTTTTTAGTGTTGTGAACTTGATGCATTCTTGTTGAAGTGTTAAAGAAGGAATGCCAGTAGGTAGGATCTAAATTTTATAGGTTTCGGGTGAAATAGTGATTCAAATCTCATTTCAGTTATTGCTTGTACTTGTGTTAGTCTATGTTTTATCATTTCCATCAAGTCTAAAACTTTCTTTATGAACCATCTTGGTGTTAATTTAATGTTGGAGCTAGTTAATGTATAAGTAGTTAGCATTAGTTGCAAACACTTCTGGATGGTCAACAACATTACAGAAATTTGCAACATCAATTTATACTAGACATAACTAATCTAAACAACACTTTTCAATGTGTATAACATCATATATCACATTTCAGTTGTTCCAGTACTGAGCCATCAGTGTTGTTCGTTTCTTTATTGATCTGAACAACATTTTTTAGTGGAGTAGAACATCATGTATAATTTAAAAAAGATTAAATGTAAGTTGTTCCTAATATTGAGCAATTACTGTTTTTTTCTTTTTGTTGACCTAAACAACATTTTTTAGTATGTTGAATAACATATATAGTTGTAGAGAACATCAAATTATAGTCATTTTCTAATATAGAGCAATTGTTATTGTTACATCAAATTATAGTCATTTTCTAATATAGAGTAATTGTTATTGTTCTTATTTAAATATATAAATAACATTTTTCAGTGTGTAGAATATTATTTATAACTACACATAATATCACATTTTAGTTATTTGTAAAACTGAAGAATTACTGTTGTTTTTCTATAGGTAGAGAGCATTACATTTTAGTTTTTCCTAATATTGAAAAGCACTGTTATATCTTTTTAATGATATAAACAACAATTTTCAGTGTGTAGAACATTATATATAATTGCATAGAACATCACACAACACTTTTCAATGCATAGAACTGTTAGTGTTGTGCCCAAAAAGCCAATCATGAGATGATTGTATTTTTTGCACATTGAGTCATGATATTTTATTAATGCATTAATCCAGCAATTATATTTGTTGTTTTGTTTCTGCGTAACGTAATAAACATAATTGTAACCTTAGAATAATGATATTCTCAAACGTCCCTGGTTTAGTATTATTGTGGAGCGGGTTGCAATAATACATAACGGCTAGCATATGTGGAGACTAAAATGAGATATGTAGTCTACATATAGGTACAAGTTGGAGAACTTGTGTACTGGACCAACCCACCATGAGAACACTACATGGATCGTTATATGAGTGTCATAAGTGATTCTCATAGTGATCATGATATATGTAGTCCTTTGACCTAAGGCCATCAAGGTTCCCTACATATGAGTCACATACTTTGATAGTTTCCTTTGTTGCTCGTAACTGAGTGAACTTGAAAGAGGTCATTGGGTATGTCACATATTATGTGGAGAGATTTGTATAATCAAGATGGGATTTGTCCCTCCTATATAACGGGAGTGATATCTTCGGGCCCCTTGATAGAGTAAGACTTAGAAAAATGCATGGCCATGCTCGGATGAGTTGATATACGATATCAATGTCATCAGTTTAAGTTGGTCTACTCGGTAATCAAGAAACCAAAGATTGGGCTATACGAGAGTGACACATTCCATGTCTCGTGCTTAGTCTTGATATCTTGGACAAAGGGACAATGACATATATCTGTAATGATCATAATGGTTTAGTCGAATCACCGAAAATCTTGTCACTTGGGTAGCAATGATGTGTTGCTAGACACCGCTCATTGCTTATGATCATAAATGTGATTTATGATCATTGTCAACGTGGTAAGAGCCTATTGGGTCACACACATAGAGCTATTTGGATCATTAAAGTTCATGAGCTAATTATTTGGGTTATGGTTTCACAATAATTTCGTATTAATAATGGGCCCAAGAGTTGAGCCATTATTAAGCCTGAAATTAAGGCCTAATTAGATTAGGGCTTTGAAACCCATTAGGCCTAGAAGTTGAGTATCACTATAAATACAACTTTTAGTGAGAAATTCGTAGCTTCTTGCCCTAGCCTCCCAAAAGGACAGCCACACTTTTCTCTTGCAATTCCTTGGAGGACGCAAGCTAGCACTGCGAGCGCAAGAGAAACGCATCTGCCGGGATGTAGTGGAAGCGTGGTGATCCCGAAAGGCTCGTGTGGATACTATAGAGAGCTTGAACACGTCAACTGTTCAAGTTTTGTGACTTGACTTTACAGTTGGGTGAGAAATCTCAACCGAAAATTAGGTATGAAAATTTTTAAGGGTTTCGGTTAAATTCCACTGCGCTTGTTTGGCTCCCGAAACCCAACAAGAACAACATACATAACCGCACAGAACATGACATTTCATTTTAGTTGATTCCAAAAGTAAGCAATCATTCTTGTTACTTTCTTAAGTCTTTGAACATTGTTGAACATTAGAAGTATTAAGTATTTAGATTTTAGAAAATAAAAAATCATGCATGAAACATCACTTTTGAAGCTTTATGTTTGAACAACATTATTTACAAACTGGGACAGAACTTTTAAGTGTAGAGAATATGAGAAGTTATATGATGAAAAATGCAAGTACATCAAACAAGTATATGGAATGGAACATAGATAACATTTGTTACAATGATTTCTGAACCCAAGATTCAGATCTAAGCAATATCAAACAAGTATAAAAGCATTGTTTTAGAAGCTTACATTCGTTTAGGCTTCTTTAGAGCCTTGGTTGTTTTTTTGTTGGCAAAAGTCTCAAATTTGCCACTAATGTTTGGGATTGGGCCCATTTCTACCACTATAGTTTTTTTTTGCTCCAATCTCTTAGTAATGTTTTAAAACGAGCTCAAATTGGCTATTAACAATTAAAAGTTGTAAGGTTCAAAATTTTAGGGAGATAATGTAACTGTTAACCGATTTTAAGGAATCTAAGTAATTTATCTTTTTTTTTTTCTTTAATAGACCCTCCAACTTCATTAGAATGTCCATCGTACCAGCTGCCCACAATAACTTTGCTGCCAATGCCAAAATCACGAAAATGTCATTGCAGGCATAATTTTGGTCAACTTCCATGGTATCCTCCAATCTGGTAAGGCCGATGGGAAGGGTTTGCATCCTCTTGGTGCGTGGAGTCTTTTATTCCCCTACTGAACTTGAGTCTAAATCCAAGGGCTCAGATTTTGGCTAGAGCCAAAGATCGGTCAACAAAAGCTTCTCGGCTACCACTCATAAGAACATATAAAGTGCGAGTTCAAATATTTCTTTCTTCGTTCAACAATTCTGTTGCAACCGAAGCTGATGGTACAGTTGGTGAGGTGACATGTATGCTGCGAGAATTAGAGGTGGTGGGTGTTAGAGGCAGCAAGCATGGGGCTGTTCGAGTTTATTAAAGAAAAAAGATAAATTGCTTAAAGTCTTTAACTTTCGTCAAACATTACATTCTTAAGTTCAACATTACATTTGTCAAATATTTAACGGTTAGTGGCTACTTTATGCCCATTTAACAATATTAGTGGGAGATTGAGAAAAAAAAACTATAATGGTAAATATGGGCACAGGCCTAAATATTAATGGCAAATTTGAGATTTTTTCCTTTTTATGCTACAAGTACTAATTGGTGACATTATGGTTGAGTCTGAATGCTCTTATGTTGTGGTAGTTCTATTAGCTTGGATTCTGCAAGCAAAGCATTCTTCATTTTGTTTTTGGACGCCTATTGCATTTCTTTGACCGCCTTGCTTTTCCTTAGTGTAAGTTCTTAAATTGTTTTTGTGAAATAGCCAAAAAAAATATAGTTTATCAGTTATAAGAACAAAATTATGAACTACTAAAGGAATAAATAGGGAAGACAAACTTGATCGGTGGTGAACTAATGCTGGAATGAATGGTAGTCAGTTTGTGTTTAAAATCACTTAGAAATCACTTGAAATCATTTGGAGAAGAGTTTCTATTCTTAAAGGAGCAGTACAGATTTTGTTACAGTAATGTTATTTTGTGAGAGTTTATTTTGCCAAAGAAGCCGTCATAGTTAAGTTTTGGAATGGGGAGGAAGAAATTGTAACATCATAGGGTTTGATGTAGGTTAGGCCATGGGTTTGTTGTTGTTTTGGATAAAGTAGCAATTTTGTACTTAATTAGACTTTTAATGTTATGGATTGTTTGTAAATAATAAGACTGTTTAGTGTATTAATACTAGTTAGAGTTCCGTTCAGTAATAAGTGACGTTTTATTCAACAAAAAAGACTATTTTGTAAAAAGGGTGTTTATTTCATAAGAGATGTTGTTCATGACTTTGAACGTGATGGCAGTCTTGTAAATAAAGTAACCTTAAACATGGTAACTGTTATGTAAATATAGTGAAACTATTGGTGTACATCTGGATGGTAAAATTTGACCCGACACTATGATCTGGCCCAAAGCCAAGCTTGACCTGACCCGATCCTAATTGTACGCAACCTAATTTGAGCTTAAACCCAATTGAAGTGAAACATGAGAAAACCCAAACCTAAATGACAAGAAACCTGAAGTAACTTGAGTTTAAATTGGCCTAAAGTTGCATTGACCTGAGGTCATCCCAAACCTGACCCAAATTTGAAATGATCCAATGACTAAACATGATAAGATATTATTTTAACCCAAATCAACATAAAATTTATAGTTGGCAGAGATTTAAAAGAAATATAGTACTATGATTTAATTATTGGAGACAAATATTTTATTTAATTTTATTTTTCCTATTCGTATTCTAATTAGCAACAAAAATATAATACCTATTTTCAATTATGTTCCTCTAAATTAAAATATAGTTACTGTGGTCAAATATTTTTTTCTTGACTTTTTTTATTTGTTTCCAATGCATACTTGATTAACCCTAAAACCCTAAACCCCAACCCTAAATTTAACAATAAACCCTCAATCTTCAACCTGTAAATCCTATATCTAGATCTAAACTCTAAACTGTGAACGTAAACTTGGACGCTAATCCTAACCCTAACCTTTACCATAAACCTTAAATTAAACTCTAAACACCCAAGACCTTAACCTTAAACTTTAAAACCCTAAAAACTAGCCCTAATATATATAAGCCAAAACCCCCCAATCCTATATCTAAATTTAAACTCTAAATCATAAACTTAAACCTAATCCTAACTCTAAACCTAACCTTAACCAAAACCAAAACCATAACCTTTGGCATAAGCCGTAAATATAAACTGTAAACCATAGACATAAACACAAAGCTCTAACTTTAACCCTAAACTCTAAAACCATAAACCTAACCCTAACTTTAACCATAAATCATCAATCTTAACTTTAAACACCTAAACCCGAACCTTAAAACCCTAAATCATGAGTATTAACACTCAATCCTAACTCTTACCTTAAACCTTAACTTTACTCATTTGTTACCTTCCATGTTTAGTAAGATTCCATATCCGGGGCTTTCAAATTTGGTAATTTACATTTTTTGAACTTCCATATTTAGTAATTTTTACTTTTTGGAATTTTTAGATTTAATAAGTCCCATATTTTTTGAGAGAGTATCATATTTAGTAAGTCCCATATTTAAGATTTTCCAAAACAACTTGCATATTTAGTAAATTTAATGATCTTGATAAGTGACTATTGAAATTATAATTTTTGGTCCATAAACTTTTAAGTATAATGCAATAAGGTATCAAAATTTTAAAAATTTTATTTTGGTCACCTATAATAATTACAACATGGGCCCCTAAAATTTTCAAACTTTTACATTTTTACCAAAAATTTTAAAATTTTAAAATTTAGTCGTTAATAGTGAACTAGAATTGCATTTCATGGCAATTTCATAAAATATTTGTTGGAATAGGAGCATAGAAAAATTGCCATAGTGTGTCTAGGTTATAATTGGTGAGAGACTGAGTGGACTAGAAAATGAAACAACCTAAATATGTACTAAAATATAGTGAATAAAATGTTTATGAATTTTTTAATTAAATATATTAAGAAAATAAAAATCAACTGAAATTAGAGAATACTAAAACAATTGATTTCTTGAATTTAAATTTTAACAAAATCTGAATAAAAAAATTGAACCGATTAAGTTATTTCAGCCTATACACTAGTAACCTGAGTAAACTTGACAGGTTACTCGAATCTGGCTCGAAACCCAAATAATGTAACTTGGACCCGGGTAACTCAACCTAACCCGAACGTGAAATCTACTCAACCTGAACCCAAACAACGTAACTTGGACACAAATTAATGTTAGCCCTATTAAACACAAACCTGAATGGCTTGACGCAAGTTTAACGCGGCTCACCCAATTGCCACTAGATTTGTCGCATTTTTTACTTAAGATAGAAAAAATATATTTTAAAAGGAAACATATAATTTCCAACAATGTATGAAAACATCTACAAATATATTACTTTTCAATCAATATTTGTGAGACAAATATACCATTTCCTAAAAGGTACTACTACTATTAAATAGTTCTTGCATGAGCTTGGCTCATGTGTGTGCCTTTGTTCTTTTACCACTTTTATCTATTCTTTTAAGTTTGTTCTTTTATCAATTTTATCTATTCTTTTGTTGATTCATTTTTTGTTATTTTAGTATGTTTGTTCTTTTATGAATACTAGTCTACTCTTTTATTAGTTGTTGTTTGTTCTTTTTATTAAGCTTGTTCTTATTTGACCATATTTTGAATTTATATTTTTTTAAAATTTATGTTTGATTTTTTTTCTCTCTTTACATATATAAGAGTTGAAAAAAGAACACACCATGAATAAAAGAACATATAGAAACTGAAAAAATAACATAAAAAAATAAAAAAGATACTACTCAATGATAGAATGATGAAAACATGAGAATACACTAGCAATCTGTCTTTTTTTACATATATAGAAACTGAGAAAGAGCTAAAAGCAATTTGTTCTTTTAATTTTACCAATATGTTTTTTTAATGTTATCAATCTATTCTTTCAAATGTTATCAATTTATTCTTTTAATATTATTAGTATGTTCTTTCAATGTTATCAATTTGTTCTGTAAATGTTATAAATCTGTACTTTTTAATATCTTCTTTTATTATTATTAATTTGTTCTTTTATGCAGTTTTGGTCTAGATCTCAAAAACAAAAGAATAAGGAATAAAATTGAAAAAGGTCAAAAAAAAGTTAAATAAAAAAAAAAAGATAACATGAAAAAAATTTAAAAAAAGAGAGAAAAAACACTAAAAGAAGGAAAGAGGGGGGGTAATTAAGACGAAAAAGTTAGATAAAGAAAGATGAAGGAAGGCAAAAAGGCAATAAGACTAAAGAGCTTATCAATCTATATTTTTTAATATATTCTTTTAATTTTATTAATTTGTTCCTTTATGCGGTTTTGGTATAAATCTAAAAAAAAAGGAATAAAACTGAAAAGGACAAAAAAAATTAAATAGAAAATAACAACAGAAATAATACAAAAAATGAAAAAAAAACTGGAAGAAGAGGGAGGGGGGGGGGAGGGGGATAAGAAGAAACAGTTAAATAGAGAAAAATTTAATAGCTTAATTGATCAATTAAATTTTAAAAAATTATGATTTAAATTAAATTTATAAGAAGACAATTACCAAATAATTTAAATTCTAATTCTCATGTGGCCATCTGAAATCAATTTTAATTTAAACTGTTTAGTAATTGAATTCATATAGACCATTTAATTTTTTGATAATTAATAGACCATTTAAACTATCAAAATTTTTTTTCTATTAATCGAGTTTATGTGCCAATTTAATCTTAACTAAGGCTACGGAATATTTATTCGATGTAGTATAAAGGTTCAAGACTAATATGAAATATAATGAAGGTTGAGGATAAATTTACAATGAGAAATAAAGGTCTCGGACTTTTGATGCAATTTACAATTGGAAATTCAGACGGTTACATCTTTTTCTATAAATAGCGGTGCTGGGATGGTTTCGTTTTCTCAACTGCAAGATCATTCTTCACTTCGCTTGGGTTCCTATGCGGTGCCCAGGAAATTGATGGTGCTCGAATTCCTTGAGATTCGGTGTTCTCTCTTTGTCGGTGTTTTATCTTGTGAAATTGGTTTCAAGTGCGAGAATCTTCCGACTTAGGGTTCTCAACATGTTTCTGTCCTCGTACGCTGCGAGGCAAAGTTTCTCCTGAGGAGAAATTGCTAGTGGCTCTGTGTGTGTTTGTAAATTCGGTGAGGGATTTTCTTTCGTAGAACTTTGTTGATCTATCTCTCATCCTTGAGATTTTTCAGGTGTTATTTGCATGTTTCTTGAATTCTCTCTATGACTTTATCTACTTATCTGTTTGATCGATGGGTAGTTAAACAAGAAAGACGAGGGTATTCGGTTCCCTGTCGGTGGTACGTAGTTGCCTTCGTTTTGTGGGTTTTTATTCAACAGATGCTGATCTCTTTGAAAAGAGGAAATTTTTCACGAGTTCTATCGATGGTTTGGTTTGATACTTGTAGGCTCTTACTTCCCGGTTTGGATATCAGATCGTTTTGGATTTTCTCTGTTCCTTGTGGCTTTATGGTTTGCGATTTGAGACAGAGGTTTACCTATTTGAAGAAATTTGATTTTCACGTGTTTCCTTGATGGTTTCATTTTGATAATTCTAGCTTTACATCCTGGCTTTTATCTCCGAACATTCTGAGTTTTCTTTACCTGCGAAAGAATTTTAACAGTAAATAATTGTGAGAATGCCTACTTTGCTTATTTTCTCTCCGACCCTTTAAAGAAGGCTATCGATGACCATTGATTCCTAGTATTAAGGCTACTAGATGCATTCAGAATGCAATTCCTACTGGTCACCATTGGTTGCAATACCTTAAGCTTATTTGTGCAGGGGCTAACCCTAGGCCTAACAACTAGCTGAATAGTTGTGAGATAAGTTTTTCTATTTTGCACATACTTATTTTACTTGAAACTTTACTTATGAGGTAAGTTGTGTACTACCCAAGTGCATATGCCTTTACAGTCTAGAGGTTTAAAGTTGCACAATGACAAGTGAAGGCTTTGCGCTTGAAACTTGATATCTCATAGGTGGGAACTCAAGTAGATGATTTTAGTAATATTGTACTATGTATATAGAGTACCTTGTGTATTAAGACATTGCCTCTATTAGAATGCATTGTGGTGTGAGACCATTAAGTTACTTTTGGGTGCATGCTAGAGCTTATATGTATGCACAAAATTATTACTTGAAGTTTAAGTAACTAATATTTTATTGTCTTGACACATTTTAAATATGTTTAAGTGAAATGCTCAAACAATGTTTTTTTACTTATTTTATTTATTAGAGTTGCATTGTTAGGACAAATGTATGCATCTTTTCTTGCAGGATAGGCTAAGTAACAAGTTGCACGTAAATTGTTTTAATTTACCTATGAGTAATAGTTAGCTAATAGTAACTACATGGGATCACAGTCCCTTAATGCCAATAAGTTAAGTAATTCGGGGCACTGAGAGCCTACTCTGTGACAGGAGAATTGTAGGATAGAAGGATTTTACTGATCCTACCTGGTTATTGATTTTTGTTAGGGGCAAATTGCATGGATGATCCTTAACCTTTAATTATCATTATATTTTCATCCTTAGTCTATTAAATATTATATTTTCATGCTAAACCTATTAAAAACATTATATTATGGTTCTAAATCTGTTAAAAGCATTTCATTCTGATTCCCCAGTTGAACAAAATCTACTAGCTTAAGGTAACTGCTTGATAATAAATTTTCAGAGCATAATTTAAATTATCTGGTAGCTGTCTTATAGTAAATTTAATATGTCTAATAATCTTTTTATAATTAATGGATATTCAAATTACCAATTTTCTCTCTTTGTAAGTTAAACTTATTTCATTCACGAAGAAGAAACTACTAATTTGAAATATTTATTGATTGTAAAAAAAATTACTATACCTTTTAAATTTACTAGAAGGCAATTACTGAATATTTAAATTAGAATTTCTAAAGCTTATTTCGTACAATTATTTTAGGATAATAAGTTTCATCTTTTGAAGACCAATAAGCAAAACAATTTTAATAGGTTGAGGATAAAAATAGAACATTCAATAGGATAAGGAAAAATTATAGATATTGTACTCTTTTTTATTTATCAATGATGTGTTTGTTTATGAGTTTATGAATTTCTGAATTTTTTTTTTCAGACTTGTGTTGATTATTGTGTTGGCTATGTCGATGTATGCTCTATTAAAGCTTAAACTTTACTTGTATTGTATCAATAATTGGGTCATAATATTGCTATGAAACTTAAACTTTACTTGAGTTTATAATCTAATTGGTCTTTTATATTAATTATATTATTTAGACAAGAAATTATTAAATTTTGGTAGAATTTTACGATCCACCATCCAATTTTATAAATTCAATCTTGCGTGGTGAAAAACGTTCCTAGGTAAGATTCTAATCTTGACAACCTTGGTGTGAATAAAGATGAAATTCTGTTTCACGTGATTTGAAATTTAGGTAAATTGCACCAAAGGTCCCAAATCTTTAATTTCTATTGCAAATTGGTCATCAACCTCCATTTTGTTGCATATTGATTTTAAATCTTTATAATTTATTGCATACTAATCCTTAGCCTTAAAAAATTATTGGCACAAAAATCTGATTTGTAGATGGGAAAAAATTAATAATTTAAATAGTCTGTTAACTTTTAAAAAATTACAATTCAAATTAAATTTATGTGAAGATAGTCACCAAACAGTTTAAATTCTAATTCTCACGTACTCATCTGATAGTAATTTTAAATTCAAGTTTAAACTATTTGGTAACTATTTTTATATAAACTCAATATGTGCCATAATTTTTTTTATAGTTGATAGACCATTTAAACTATCAAAATTTTATTTCTATAAATTGAGTTTTTGTGCCAATTCAGTCTTGAATAAGGCTAAGGATTAATTTGCAATGAAGTATAAAGGTTTGGGACTAGTATGCAACATAATGGAGACCAATTTACAATGAAAAATAAAGGTCTGTGACTTTTGATGCAATTTATAATTTGAAATTCAAATGGTTACATCTTTGTCTATAAGTAGCGGGGGAAGGTCATATCCAGTCCTAAAATTTTTCCACCTTTTTTAGTTCATTCCTAAAACTTTCAAAGTTTTCATTGAAGTCCTATAACTTTCCTAACGTTGAAAATGTTAGTCCTAATTTGGATGAGCTGCCACATGTCTAACAAAAATTCTAATATGGCATCTAACTTCAGTTAACTTTGTAATGGAACCTAACATGGCACATGTGCAGTTTACCATCACGTACTTATTTGTAAAAAATCAATTTCTATGATTTTCTTTATAAATGTTATTAACTCATGGGTCCTTAGTATGTAATTAAGCAAAAAATTACAGTCTTCTTCTTTCTTAGCAATGAAGAACTAAATATAAACCCTAGACTTTTGATCTAAAAATTGACTAAATTAACTATTGAAATCCTCAAAATTTTACGGCTATACTGGCTCAACACTCTTCAGCTTATCTTCGGCGATATTGCCATCTTGTGTGGCAGCGGCCTCTCATTTAGTGTTATAGCTATTGTTAATTGTGAAAGTAGAACCACACCCAAGATTTAGAAGAGCAAAAACTTAAATTAAGATGTAGGGAAACTTTTTATTCAAAAAAAAAAAAAATACTAAGCGAGGGAAAGGGGGGAAATACTTGTTTGGGGGATAGAAACACTCTCATGAAAATCGTCATTAGCCCAGCTCTAAGTGAATTGCAATGCCACCTTGCTTCCCATGGAGTCACCAATCACTAGCTCAGGCCAATTCCAAACCCTTGGATTTTACCAAGTATGCGGCATTTTTGGCTGCATTCACCAACTCATAAGGATGAATGAATCCCTCATTCCCAAATAGTTTCCCATTAAATTCAGACACTTCATGTCACTAAAAAGCGTGTTAGAGAGCAAAAGTAATTGATCAAGGAAGGCTCCCAGTTATGGGTGGAACAAGTTAAGGATTTGAACGGTCTTGTTTGAAGCTGAAAGTCTTGGTAAGTTTGGTACTCTAGTTCTTCATCATTGGGAGGAAAGTGAAAAGGAAAAACAATTACTAATTTTGATTTAATGCATTGTTAAGGATTCATGATTTTGTGTTTGTCAAGAAAGTTCTAGAAACGTTTAAATCATTACAAGTAAGTCCATTTGCAGGCCCAACACGTGCCACATCAAATCCAACTAGGAGAGTTGACAAAACTTGAGTGCCACATTAGAATTTCCATCTACCACGTGGAAAGACATCCAAATTAGGACAAACATGTTAGACATTAGAAAAGTTATAAGACTTTAGTAGAAAATTAGTATGTTTTAGGGCTGAAGTAGAAAATGCAGGGGGAAGTTTTGGGATTGGATATGATATTTCCTTCATATAGGTTTGTCTTCTTAATTACGGCATCGTTCTTCGATTGCTTGGTTTCCTAAATGGTGCCCATGAAATTGATGGTGCTTGGATTCTTTGAAATTTAGTGTTCTCTCTGTGTTGGGGTTTTATCTCATGAAATTCATTCCAAGTGCAAGAATCTTCTGCCTTAAGGCTTTTCAACATCTTTTTGTCCTCGTACGTAGGGAGGCAAAGTTTCTCATAAGGAGAAATTGCTACTAACTCTATGTGTGATTGAAATTTTGGTGAAGGTTTTTCCTTCTTGGAAATATGTTGATCTATCTCTTGTCCTTGGGACTTTTCAAGTGTTATTTGCATGATTATCTTGAATTGGTTCTTTTGGATTTGTGGGTTATTTGTATGCTTTTTTCATTTTATCTACTTGTCTGTTTGATTAATAGGACAATCCTAAGCTTGATTGTCAAGTTAGTTGTTCAAGTAAGTTTGATTTCATTTTTTCCTATTTTGAACTTCATGTCAATTTAGTAGCTATTGGAGGCAATGGCTTGAATTAAGTTCTTGTGTGTTTATTAAGTAAAAGATACCAAGAGAAGCTTGAAACAAAAGGACCCAAAGGCATGGTTGTTCTTTGGGGTAAAGGTGGGTGGATTTCTTCTTTCTTTCTTTTAGTTCTAGTTTTTCTGCATTAAATGACTGGAAAAGTGTAAGTTAATTATTTTTGTTAGCTTATAGAGGCAAGAGCTTGTTTAAAACTAATTTGAACCACATTATTGTAAGAGACCTAAAGCACTAGGTTTGTGTGTGTATGTTGATGTGGTTCGGCTATGTCCAGTTTTTTCTTGGTTAATTGTGATGGGAAATGGCTGAGTTTATTGTAAATACATTGTTTCTTAGTTGTTTATAATAAAAAACAATCAATAAGGACCAAAGGTGATATGGTTTTGGAGCCAAAAATGAACAATACTAAAGCTGTTGTTGTGCACATGTATGTGTTTGATTGTTTCTATTTTTTGGGAATTAATAAGTGTTGGTGGTGTTTATTTTAGTGATGGTCATTGCTTATTTGTGGCAAGAAGAAGTGGCCCAGCAAGGCCCAACTTGGTTACACAAGAAAGAACTTGAAACCCAAACAACCTAGCAACTAAGGTTCATGTGTATGACTACAATTAAAGCACTAAATAAATCCATTTTTTTCTAACAAGATTAGGGTTCCTATTTAATATTGTTTTAAGGTTAGGAAATATAATATTTCAACTTATGAATGATCAATTAAGGTTTGATAAATAAACTATTATAAAAACTATAAAGTTGAGCACAAGACTAAGACTTACAAGGATACTAATACTTGGTGTTTGTTTGCATTGAGTATTATTGGTAAAGGATAGTTATATTTGATGAACTAAAGCTTTATATGGTTACATTACTTATTGTGTGTATGTGAATTCTCATATAAAAGAATTAGTTAAGAGAGTAAGTTTTGTAGTTAACTTAGTGAACCATGGCATGGGTGCATATACGCCTTAGTGCTTGGTTAGTGTGGTACTTGAGTTGTACGGATTGCTACAGCTATTGGTCCAAGATTTAGGCAATGGGACATGGTTCCTACGGTGCTTAACATTGTATAGGAGTTCAAGTAGGACAGCAAAGAACAAGCAATGTTATGGCTCTCTTAGCTGGAGGATTGTTCGAGGAAGGTAAAGGGTTTGATGCCTAGTTTGGAAGCTGATTTCAAGTTTACATAGCAAGAATAGGTAAGTTTAGCAAACTTCACTAAGTTCCGAGGAGGTTAAAGTACCAAATGAGATTCGGGGGCAAAATGGCAATTTTGCATCCTAAAGAGTTGGGCCAAATACCGAGGGTTAAAAATGAGTTTTAAAAATCTAAATTTTGATTTACACCCAAACTTAACTTAAATAAACAAGATTTGACAAGATTGACTAGTTACTAAGGAAAGAATGGGACTTGTTTGTAACTATGCATAAAATTTGGTGGCTTGGTTTTAAAAAGAGGTGTAAATGTTGGTAAAGGCAAGGATGGCTACCATTTTCACTCTAAACTTGAGCTCATCCTTCTCTCTGCCATTTCATCAATAATTCTAGCTCAAAACCAAGAGTTTTTGATGAAATTTGAAGCTACCAAGGGTGTAAATGCATTAGGAAGCTTGTTCTAAGGGAAATTTCAAGTTTTTGGAGCTTGGAACCATGTTTCCAGCCATCCCCTATTTTTTATGTGAGGTAACTTCCAATTCAATGGTGAATTTTTGTTTATTAGTTGATTGGAAGCTTGTGTTTTAGTTAGAAGTTACTAATTTTGTGTTTTGTGCCTTTGGTTGCTTGGAATTAGGAAGAACTTTATGGAATTTAGTTTTTGTGGAAGAATTGCGTGGTTCTTTGCTTGTGAGTTGAAGTTAAGGTAAGCGAGTTATGTTTTCAAGCTTGATTAATGCTATTGGAGTATGATTGCTTGATGAGTTCAAGTAGTTTTGGCAATAGCATTAGGTAGTGGGCTAGTTTGTTCATGGTGGACTACTAGTATTGTGGAGCTTGGAATAATGTTACAATGCATCATAGGAATGCTTGTCATAGTTGGTTGTGGTCTTTGTAACATGTTTTACAAGTATGTGAAGTTAGAAGGCCATCCAAGCATATTTGACATGTTTGGTAAGTCTTCAAAGGTAATAGCATCAAAACTGGAAAATTCTAAGCATCGCAGGTATTAGCAATGTATTGCTAACACTACGAAAATGTTCCAGGGGGTTATATACTACGACGACACGTCACCACAATTATAATAGTTGAAAATTTCCAATTTTTCTTGAAGGCTCGAAGGGAGGCCTGAGGTGGTGCTTTGGATACCTAGGGGTACTCCAAGGCTTCCAAAAGTCCTTTGAGACCTAGTAGTTTTCTTGGGTTTTTATAGTTACTTTCACCATAAGCAGGAAAACTAGTTAAGAAAGGAAGACAATTAAGTATCTTTTGCTTAGGTGAAAGGTTTAGTGCCATCAGCGACTTAGCCATGCCGCCGGGGTTGAGGTTGCGATATGAAACCTTAGTGCACCTAGTGGTTCTTTATGGCCTAGTCAATAGTAGTCCCACCATAATGCCCTTATACAACATAAGAAGGTTTCAACTAATGAATCATCACTGGTTAGGCTAATAAGCTATGCTTGCTAGTAGGCAAGGCTTTACCTTGTAGTTCAAGGACTAGGTTGGGGAGAAGTCCCAATGGACTAAGGCATAGGCGCATAAGTCTAGCCTCAGGCTGTATGAGCCTGTAGCAGATTACATATGTGTTGTCCTTAGTAACCTTTCTTACAGGTGAAGTGAATACCCTTACTAAGAATTCTTAATTCTCACCCCTTAGTTATGTTATGCAAATTCTGGCATTGTTGGGCTGGATAACCATTGAGGGTTGTCATGGTAGCTTGTTGTTACAGGTACTTCACTTAAGAATCTGTATGATTCTAGTCTACTTGGGTTACTTGTTGGTTAAGTAACTATGCTAACTATAGTGTTTTCCTTTGTTGTAGAGCCTAGTAACACGTGGACAGTCTTTTGTGACTCACCACTGGGATTTATTTCTAAGGTGGGAGTTAGTGAAAAAGATCTCAGTTGAGGCTTATATATGTGTTACACACCTAGTTGCCTCCCTTGTCTATATTTGTGAGTCTTAGACTCTAGGGTTGCTCTTGGGTAAGAGCATTAGTCTACTTCATATTGAATGCCTTCATATGGTTGTTATGTGTAGTGTTAATCAGATAAATGTTGATTTTGTATGCTTTGGCTATTTGAACTTGTTTTCTATGAAAGTACCTTGGCTAAGTGAATGTTTTTATGATTTCCATTTGCCCTAGTTAATGCATAAAAGGCATGCATATTGTATATTCTAGGTTAATCAACTAGCATTATGAAGTTTTAATTCACACACATATATAGCTAGCCAATTGCAACTATCGTGAGACCGATTCTAATAGGCTTCCTTGGCAAGGCTGAGGGACAACCATATCAGTTTTTGGTATCAAAGCTTAGAGCTCAATTTGTAGATATTGGAGGTTAAGGCTGAGATCTAGTTTTAAAGTCCATGTGCTAGGATAGTTAGTACTAATCAACATCTGGGGAATGTCGTTTGGCTTTGGTACAGGTTGCTGGCACGACCCCTCATGGGCTTGCCCAGAAAACCTGTGGGTACTTGTCCCACGTTAGTCGCAATTGGCTAATTGATTACATGCATAATAGTTAAAACTTTTATGCTTCTAGTTATTTAATCCTACTATGCAATCATGCATGAGTTTATGCTTTGACCTAATTAATAAAATAAATAAACAATACTTGAAACATTGCCCAGGCATATTTCAATAAAAATAATTATGAAAACTATCAAAGCATTCAAAGCATTTAAGTGCATTAACTGCACATAATCAATTGTGTGCAAGCATCCAAACAAGAGTAAACTATGCTCGCACCCAAGAGTGACTCTAGAGTAAATTACTCAACATGACCATTGGAGGCAAACTAGTGTATCAAAAGTATACAATGAATGACTGTACTGAGATCCAAAACCAAGCTTCCACCTTAGAGCAAACTCCCAGTGGCAAGCTTCGTGAGCCCTCCCTTATGCTTTACTAGTCTCTGTAGGCCAAAAAGACAACTGTAGTTAGTACCATAACTTAACCAACAAGCAACCCATAAACTAGAATCATAAAGATTCAAATAAACTAAATACCTGCTCATAAGCCTAGCTCAACAACCCTCAACGGTTGCTGGCTCAACGACGCCCAAAACTGCACAACAAAAAGTAAGGGAGTGAGAATCAATGATTCTCAGTAAGAGGTCTTCAACCTGCAAGAAAAATCCTGAGGACTCAACATATGAGAACATATGTATCATGTGTTGTGAGCTCATACAGTCTGAGGGTCTGATATATGTACATATAAATATGTCCTTTAAGACCTCTCCTCATCCTAGTCCTCCTACGGGGGTCACTCCGTGCTTAATGATTTCTGGTCACTAACTCACTCCTAGTAAGCCTTAGCTTACTGCCTGACGAAATAATGTAGCCTTCCCTTTGTTGTTGTACAGGTGAACATGGTGGATGCTCCTTGCTTGCACTGTAAGAAATCCATTAGGTGTACTATGCCTCCACATAGTGCCTCAAGTACTTAGACTTGGCTAGGTCACTTATGTACTCTGCCTCCACCCATTTAACTTACCAAGGATGTACTAGGCATTCACTTGTACCTTAAGGCACGGCTTGACTAGGCAACAAGTGCACTAAGCCTTCGTCCATAGTGCTCCCCTATCCACCATTACTTGGTTCACACTAATAGAGTGGCAATGATCATGGTTGGACTCATTTACTAGGTTCTTTGGAACCTACCTTAGTGTACTAAGGTTCTTGCATCAGAACCTTAAATACAAAGGCCCAACTAGGCTTTGATGGCGCTAAACTTTGCACTCAACTAATGGTGCTCTATTGTGGCCAAACATGCATTCAAAACTTTCCTTCACTTTGAGTTAAAATAACTTTAAAACTAGACCATTTCAAATGTTCTTAATCCATGGAGGTGATAGTACTCCCTCTTAGCTTCGTGTGGAATCTTGAATCACCTCAATCGGACACCTGAGTGAAAAGTTATGAAGAAAACAAAACTGAGTGTTAATGTTGTCTTGGCAACGCGTCGCCACAGTTGTTGACGTTCTGCCAATTTCTGAGGTATTGGTGACGCATCGTGGGAACTCCTATTGATTGGCGATGCGTTGTCAAACCTGTGAAATGCCCAGAAAATTTTCTATTTTACTGCTATGAAATTTGGGCACTTCCCAAATGTATCAAACATGTATGGATAGCCTTCAAACTTCACATACATGAAGTACACATTGTAGAGACCACAACTAACCATCACAAGCCTTTCTATGATGCATTATAACATCATTCCAATCAAGCCAAACACACTAGTCCACCATGATCAAACCAAACTACTAACTAATCCTATTGCCAAAACTACTTGATTTCATCAAGCAAACTCTATCCAATAGCATTAATAAAGTTGGAAAACATAATTCCCTTACTTTAGCTTTAATCCACAAGCAAGAATCAATCAACTCTTCCACCAAAAATCGAGTTCCTCAAAGTCTACTTGAGTTCCAAGCAACCAAAGGCACAAAACACCAAATTACTAACTTCTAACCAAAACCCAAGCTTCTAATCACTTCCTAAACAAGAAAAAACCAAGAAATCACAAGTTACCTCGCATAAAAAATAAGGGATAGCTGGAAACAAGGTTCCAAGCTTCAAAAACATGAAATTCCACTTGGAACAAACTTTCTTTGGCATAAACACCCTTGGTGGCCTCCATTTCCACGAAAATCTCTTGATTTTAAGCTTGGAATCACAGAAATTTGGTAGAGGGAAGGGTGAACTCGGGTTTAGGAATCAAATGGCAGCCTCCCTCTCCTTTACCAACTTATAAACTCTTTTAAAACCCCAAGCCACCAAACTATTTAAAAAGTTACAAATAAGTCCCCTCATTTTGGTAACTTTAATCAAACTTGGTTAAATCTTGTTTATTTGTACTAAACTTGAGTTAAAAGTAGAAGTTAGGTTTTAAAAACTCATTTTCAACTATCGAGACTCAGCCAAACTCTTCAGGATGCAAAATTATCATTTTGCCCCTAAACCTCATTTAGTATCTTAAATTTCTTAGAACTTAGTAAACTTTGCTCAACATACCTATTCTTGTGATGTGAACTTGAAATAAGGTTCCAAATTAGCTTTCCACTAGGACAGCCATAACAGTTGCTATGGTTGACACTAGCTTAGGAGCTTCAAGAGGAGCTAGAGAACCTGGTGAAGGTTCTAGTGACCCAATTTTGGTAAGGCTAGATGAGATATCCGGGGTGCTTCAGGGGTTTCACAGAGTATGACACAAGTGGCACATGGTATGATTACCATCATGGGTGAGTTGTTTTAAGATCAAGAAGACAGAGAAATAGTCCAAGAAGAAAATGACCAAAGGAATGACTCATCCCAAGGTCAGGAGAGGCATGTCAAGCATTGGCAAGTGCCTAGGGCCCATGAGAGAAGAGATTATCTTAATGAGCCTGATGAGGAGCTGAAGGTGATGAAGGCTCCAAGGAGAGGAGAAACCCCACATTAGATAAGACTACTTGAAATGTTCAAGACTATGGACCTACCAAGTTTTGATGGGATAAGTGATCCTGATCGAGTAGAGGATTGGTTATCCAGGATGAATCGGCTTTTCACATGTCAAGGCTAGTAGTCAGAACAAAGAATGGCCCTAGTACCTTTCTTTTTTAGAGAGAGGGCTAGTCTTTGGTGGGATGATGTGATGGAGATGTTGAGGGAGAGTAATGACACACGACTTGAGTACAAGAAAAAGGTGTTCAAGTGGTCAGACATCAAGAGAAAGTTTTGATAGGAATATATCAATGAAGCTACATAGGATTAGAGGAGGATCTAGTTTGAGAATTTGGTTCAAGGAGAAATGTCTATGAGGGAGTATGAGCAGCACTATAATTCGCTCATTTAATATGCTCCTTATATGGCCGATAGTGATGAGTTAAAGGCCAAAAAGTTCTTTCAAGGCCTTAAGCCCGTGCTTTGATGGTATATGGTGACTGTAGACATCTAGAGCTATCACCAAGTAGTTCAAAAGGCATTGGCCTTAGGAAGAGAGATCAAAGACTATAGGGCACCAAGCAAAAAGATGGAGGTTGGATTAGCAAACCTAGGAAAATGCCGGGAAATGACCAATGGTAGGAAGGATGACTGAGAATCAAGGTCCCTTCAAGAGAAGGAAAGTGGGTTTGTGCCCTAGGTGTAGAAGGTTCCATGGCATGAAGCCATGTACGTTAGGAACAGATGTCTATAACATCTGTAGTTGGAAAGGTCATTGGGCGATGGAATGCCCATAGGCTCAACACTTGCTGGGTCCACCTAGAAATCCACCCCCTGCACCCCTTGCCATAGGAAATCGACTTGGTATGGCCGCAACAGCAGTTAAGCTGAGGGTCTTTGCCTTGGCTAGTCAAGTAACCAAAGAACCAGCCGTCATTCATGGTAAATTTATGTTTTGGAATGGTAATGTTAAAGTATTTTTCGATACTGGAACTATTCTTTCTATGATATCATTTGCCTTGGTAGATAAGCTTAAGTTGTAGCAAGAAATCTCAAATGAGTTGAGACTTATCAAGGCTGCAGGGAGGAGTTTTATTATGACCAATGAGTTGGTTGCTAGGTATCCCTTGCAGTTAGGCAACCATGATTTCTCTTGTGAGTTATAGGTGATAGACTTGAGGTCTTATGACCTAGTGTTAGGAATGGATTAGCTAAGCAAGAATAAGGTGAAAATTAACTGTGCTAGTCACTCAGTCAACATTACTGATGTTCAGGGAGCGAAAGTGACTTACATAAGAGGGTTAGCATCTAGTGCTAAGAGTTTGCACCTTAGACTTATGGATACCATCTCCATAGTTAATAAGGAAGTTTATTTTTCTTTGAATAAGGTGGCCATAGAGGAAGAACTTAAGGAAATCCTTATAGCCAATTAGTTTCTTGAGGTGTTTCTAGTGAAGTTGCCTGGGTTACCACCCAAGAAGAAAGTAGAGTTCTCTATCCATCTTTAGTCTGGAGTAGAACCTATTTCGATACCATCTTACCAAATGTCAGCTCTTGAGATGGATGAGTTAAAGAAGCAGTTGGAAGAACTGCTAGAGAAAGGCTTTATAAGGCCTAGTGTCTCACCGTGGGGAGCCCCGGTGTTGTTTATGAAGAAGAATGATGGAACTTTGAAATTGTGCATCGACTACAGGAAGTTGAATGTAGTAACAACCAAGAATAAGTATCCACTTCATAGGATCGATGACCTGTTTGATAGGCTTAAAAGAGCAAAGGTGTTTTCTTGGATTGACCTCAGGTCTGGATACTTCCAAATTAGAGTAAAAGAGGAAGATATCCCAAAAACTACCTTTAGGACAAGGTATAGGCACTTTGAGTATACAGTTATGCTATTTGGTGTGACCAACACCCTGATAGTGTTCATGGAAGCCATGAATTGGATCTTAAGGCCATTCTTGGATCGGTTTGTTGAAGTCTTCATCGATGACATTTTGGTATACTCTCAGTCTACCCAAGAACATGAGGAGCATCTTAGAATGGTTTTGCAAGTTCTAAGGGAGAATCAGTATTATGCAAAGCTATCTAAGTTTAGGTTTTGGCCTAAAAGGATACAGTTTCTATGGCACGTTATCAATGCTTAGGGTTTATTAGTTGATCCTAAAAAGGTTCAAGCTGTGGTTGAGTGGAAGAGACTAACTATAGTTACAGAAGTTAAGAGTTTCTTGGGCTTGGCAGGCTATTATAGAAGGTTCATGGAGAAATTCTCTGTGATAGCGGCACCATTGACATCCTTGACCAAGAAAACTCATAAGTTTGTTTGGATGCTGAAGTGTAAAGAAGCTTACTTGGAGTTAAAGAAAAGGTTGGCAAGTGCACTAGTACCCATTTTACCAGATCCAAAAAAAGCTTTCATGGTGTATACAGATGCATCAGGTTTTGGTCTGGGGGGAAAGTCAGGTGATCACTTATGGCTTGAGGCTTGAGGCAATTGAGACTTAATGAGTTAAACTATCCAATTAATGATCTTGAGCTAGCGCCGGTAGTCTTCGCTCTTAAGCTCTAGAGGCATTACTTGATGGGGAGGTCGTTTAGGATTTTCACGGACCATAAGAGCTTGAAATATCTATTCACACAGAAAGATAAAAACTTGTGGCAACGAAGGTGGATCGAATACATAAAAGATTATGATTTCTTGATCGAGTATTATGCAGGCAAAGGAAATGTGGTAGTAGATGCATTGAGTTAGAAGTACATGGAAGTGATCCTATCTAAGGATCAGGTTACAAGTTCTTCAAGAAAAGTGTTAAAGATTGTTTCTCGACTTTACATGAGTTTTGGCAAAACCAAGACAGGTTCGTAGCCTATATTTTGGAGATATAGTCAATTTGGTTGTCTAAGGTCAGGGATGCTCAAAGTAAAGATCCATTGTTGAAGAAAATATTTGGAGAAGAGAAACTTGGTACTGCGCAGAAGAAGTTCCAGTATAAGGATAAAATACTACACCATAGAGATCGACTCTATGTGCCGAATGTGTAGGGACTTAGGCGGCAAGTCCTACAGTAGTCACATAATAGTAAGTTAAGTGTTCACCTTAGTGTTAAAAAAGATGTACCATGATTTGAAGACGCATTTTTGGTGGCCGGGACTAAAGAAGGATGTAATAGGAAATGTGGCTAAGTGTTTAACATGTTAGATGGTTAAGTTGAACATTAAAAGAAGGCAGGCACACTTCAGAGTTTACCTTTTCCAGATAGGAAGTGGGGGTCCATTACCATGGGTTTCCTAGTAGGATTACCAAATACCCGGAGTCAGCATGATGCTATATGGGTAGTGGTCGATAGGCTGCCTAAATTGGCGCACTTTATACCCATAAGGATTACTTATACTTTGGAGAGGTTGGCTTAGTGGTACGTTAAGGAAATTACGAGGTTGCATGATATACCGGATCAGATTATATTTGATAGAGATCCTCGGTTTGTATCCAAGTTTTGGAATGCTTTCCAAGAAGCGTTGGGGAGCAAAGTTAGTCTCAGTAATGCCTTCCATCCTTAGACTGATGGACAATTTCAAATGATAATTCAAACTTTGTAGGATATGTTGCGCATGTGTGCCATTGATTTTTGAGGAGATTGGAATTAGCATTTACCACTTATTGAGTTTACTTATAATAATAGTCATCAAACTGTTATAAATATGGCACCCTCCGGACAGGATATTTGTTGGTCCTGATATCATAGCAGACACAACAGCTAAGATCAAGTTGATCCAAAAATGGATTAGAGCAGCCAACAACCGATAGACTAAGTATGCAAATCTAAGGATACGGGAATTGAGTTTTAAAATTAGGGACAAGGTACTTCTCAAAATGTTTGCCATGAAAGGAGTTACTTGGTTTGGGTAGAGGGGTAGGATAGCCCCTAGGTACATCAGACCTTGTAAAGTTTCAGAAAAAATAGGGAATGTTGCTTATTGGTTGGCATTACTGCCCAACTTGTCTCAGGTGCAAAACATGTTTCACGTTAGTCTTTAAAGGAAATGCACAGTGGATTCGGGACACGTAGTCAACTCTTCAGTGATTCCCATCCAAGAAGACTTGACTTATGAAGAAAAACCTGTTTAGGTACTTAATAGGCAAGTTAAGAAACTCTGGACCAACTGGATTCTAATGGTTAAGATCCTTTGGTCAAACCATAGTGAGGAGGAAGCTACTTGGCACATGGAGCAGGATATGCTGAAAAGGTATCCTAGTGTTTTTCTTCAGTTGCAGCAGAATTTAGGGGACCAAATTCCAGAAGGAGGGGAGAATGTTATGGCTCTCCTAGCTAGAGGCTCACTTAAGGAAGGTAAAGTATTTGAAACCTAGTTTGGAACCTTATTTCAAGTTCACATAGCAAGAATAGTTAAGTTTAGCAAAGTTCACTAAGTTTCGAGGAGGTTAAAGTTCCAAATGAGGTTTGAGGGCAAAATGGTAATTTTTTATCTTGAAGGGTATGGTTGAATCTCAGGCATTAAAAATGAGTTTTAAAAACCTAACTTTTGCTTTAGACCCAAATTTAACTTAAATAAACAAGATTTGACCAAGATTGACTAGTTACTAAAAAAAAAAAGAAGACTTGTTTGTAACTATGCATAAACTTTGGTGGCTTGGTTTTAAAAAATGGTATAAATTTTGGTAAAGGCAAGGATGGCTGCCATTTTCACTCCAAACCTAATCTCATCCTTCTATCTACCATTTCATCAATCATTCTAGTTTAAAACCAAGAGTTTTTGGTGAAATTTGAAGCTACTAAGGGTGTATATACATTAGGAAGTTTGTTCTAAGTGAAATTTCAAGTTTTTGGGGCTTGGAACCATGTTTCTAGCCATCCCCTATTTTTTATGCGAGGTAACTTGTGATTTAATGGTGAATTCTTGTTTATTAGTTGATTGGAAGCTTGGGTTTTAGTTAGGAGTTAGCAATTTTGTGTTGGTTGCTTGGAACTAGGAAAAACTTTGTGGAACTTGGTTTTTGTGGAAGAATTGCTTGGTTCTTGCTTGTGAGTTAAAGTTAAGGTAAGGAAGTTATGTTTTCAAGCTTGATTAATGCTATTGGAGTATGATTGCTTGATGAATTCAAATAGTTTTGGCAATAGCATTAGTTAGTGGGCTAGTTTGTTCATGGTGGACTACTAGTTTTGTAGAGCTTGGAATGCTGTTACAATGCATCATAGGAATGCTTGTCATAGTTTTTTGTGGTCTTTGCAACATATTTTATAGGTATGTAAAGTTAGAAGGCCATCCAATTATGTTTGGCATGTTTGGTAAGTCTTTAAATGTGATAGTAGTAAAACTGGAAAATTCTAGGCATCACAAGTATTGGCAATGCATTACCAATACCGGCAACGCGCCGCCAACACCACGAAAATGTTCCAGGGGTTATATACTGCAATGATGTGCCTCCAACCAGCGGCAACACGTCGCAACAATAATATTGGCTAAAATTTTCCAATTTTGCTTAAGGGCCCGAGGGGAGACCTAAGGGGGTGCTTAGGGTACCTAGGGTTCTAAGTATTCTGGTGGTACTCCAAGGCTTCCAAAAGTCCTCTAAGACCTAGGAGTTTTCTTACATTTTTATGGTTACTTTCACCATAAGCAAGAAAACTAGTTAACAAAGGACCACAACTAAGTATCTTTAGCTTGGGTGAAAGGTTTAGTATTATTGGTGACCTAGTCGTGCCATTGGGTATGAGGTTGTGATGTGAAACCTTAGTGCACCTAGTAGGTCTTTATGGCGTAGTCGACAGTAGTCCCACCATAGCGCCCCTGTACAACATAAGGAAGTTTCAACTAGTGAATCATCACTAGTTAGGCTAGTAAGCTATGCTTACTAGTAGGCAAGGCTCTGCCTTATGGTTCAAGAACTAGGTTGATGAGAAGTCCTAAGGGACTGAAATATATGCACATAAGTCTAGTCTCAGGCTGTAAGAGCTTGCAACAGATTACATATGTGTTGTCCTTAGTAATTTTGCTTGCAGGTGAAATGAAGACCCTTACTGAGAATTTTGAATTGTCATTCCTTAGTTATGTTATGTAGATTCTAATGTTGTTGGGCCGGATAACCATTGAGGGTTGTCACGGTAGCTTGTGTTGCAGGTACTTTGCTTGAGAATCTTTATGATTCTAGTTTACTTGGGTTATTTGTTTGTAAGTAACAGTGCTAACTATAGTGTTTTTCTTGGCCGTAGAGCCTAGCAGAACATGGACAGGCTTTTGTGACTCGCCATTTAGATTCATTTCTAAGGTGATAGTTAGTGAAAAAGATCTCAGTCGAGGCTTGTATATGTGTTGTACACCTAGTTGGCTCTCTTGTTTATATTTTTTAGTCTTAGACTCTAGAGTTGCTCTTAGGTGAGGGCATTAGTCTACTTTATATTAAAAGCCTTCACACGATTACTATGTGTAGTATTAATCATATTAATATTGATTTTTTATTCTTTGTCTATTTAAACTTGTTTTCTATGAAAGTACCTTAGCCAAGTGAATATTTTTATGGTTTCCATTTACCTTAGTCAAAGCATAAAGAGTATGTATCTTGCATATTCTAGGTTAATCAACTAGTGTCACAAAGTTTTAATTTGCGCACATATATAGTTAGCCAATTGCAACCACCGTGAGACCAATTCACACAGGCTTCCTGGGCAGGACTAAGGGATGACCATGTCAAGCAAGGCCAACTAAAGGGTACTAAGAACTCGGAGTGCAAGTAGTTGCACTTTATGGGCAGCATATTGCATCCAAATTCTAAGGAAGCTCTATAAGTGTCCAAGGGGTAGGGCATGATCCTAAAGACTAAATTCATGCCAAAGAAAGGTATTGGTACCTAGTAATCAAAAGCACTAAGCTGATTCTGGGTATACAAGTGGTACCTAGGTATTGGTACTTAGTTGAACTTGAGGTTATGTATTATGTTAGAAAATAACTCAATATACCTAAAATAAGTTAGGGTACAGATTTTGGCCAATTGCTTTAGATGCAACAAGTACCAAGTTAAGAGTGAAGGTTTAATGACTATTAATGGCTTAGGAAAGTCCATGGACTTGAGGCATTAATATAGGGACCTTAGTACACCCTAAATGAGGTCATTGGAACTCAATAAAGTTATCTAAATCATAATTAATCCTGTAAAATAAAAAAGGGGTAGTTTATTGGTAAGCTTTATTTACTAGTAGACAGGACAAAGTCCTATAGTGAGGACTAGCGTGAGGTTATTCCATTCAATGCCATGTTATGGCCATATGCTTAGACCCTCGACTATATGAGCTCGCAGTAGTATTTTATCATATGTGTATGTGTGTGTGTGTGTGTGTGTGTGTGTGTAGGTCATTAGTTATTTTTCATGCAGGTCTAATCCCTTATTGAGAATTTTGCATTCTCATCCTTTTAGTTTTATTGTGCAGATACAGAGATTGTTGAGCCTAGTAGCGACTAGTTGGTTGCTAAGCTACTATTGTACATAATATACAAGTATTTGATTTGAATATGATGATTCTAATTCTTTACTAGTCATACAAAACTCTTGGTACTAACTACGGTGTTTTGTCTTAACATATCAGGACTTAAGGGGGCTAGGCAAAGACTCCTAGTAGTGATGTGTATCAGTTTGACTGGACATAAAGTTTGTTTTGGATTCATATAAGATAGATCATGCACATGCAGTCATTACTTTTAGTTTAAGTAACTGATGTTTTTTAGCTTTGGCTTGTTTATATAAAACTGAAATAAAATGCCAGCAGGTTTTTATATATTTTAATTTTTATTTATGTTTCTTCTGCCCAAAGCTACTTATGCATCTTACCTCATACTAGGCAAAATAACTAATAGTATGAACATTTTTAATATACTCATAAGTGACAACTAGCTAACTACAAATTGTAATGGAATTAAATTCTTAAGTGGCTTGTAAATCAAGCTAGCTGATGGCGGAGGGTTAGGCCTCTGCTGACCACGTGTGGGCGAACCAGCACGTGGTAGTATTGTCCCTTGTGGCGCATTAATGGGCGCCCCTCATCAGGACTTGAACCCAAGACCTCAGGGATTTACACTCCTCAGAGGGAGTCGCGTAGCCTGATGGTGCGACTCCCTCTGAGGAGTGTAAATCCCTGAGGTCTTGGGTTCAAGTCCTGATGAGGGACGCCCATTAATGCGCCACAAGGGACAATACTACCACGTGCTGGTTCACCCACACGTGGTCGGCAGAGGCCTAACCCTCCACCATCAAAACGCGCATTTTGATGGCGGAGGGTTAGGCCTCTACCGACCACGTGTGGGCGAACCAGCACGTGGTAGTATTGTCCCTTGTGGCGCATTAATGGGCGTCCCTCATCAGGACTTGAACCCAAGACCTCAGGGATTTACACTCCTCAGAGGGAGTCGCGTCTAACCATCAGGCTATAGTGTAAATCCTTGAGGTCTTGGGTTCAAGTCCTGATGAGGGACGCCCATTAATGCGCCACAAGGGACAATACTACCACATGCTGGTTCGCCCACACGTGGTCGGCAGAGGCCTAACCCTCCGCCATCAAAACGCGTAGCCTGATGGTTAGACGCGACTCCCTCTGAAGAGTGTAAATCCTTGAAGTCTTGGGTTCAAGTCCTGATGAGGGGCGCCCATTAATGCGCCACAAGGGACAATACTACCACGTGCTGGTTCGCCCACACGTGGTCGGCAGAGGCCTAACCCTCCGCCATCACTAGCCTTCCTAGGAGTACCCCTTTGAGGGGGCAAGTTCCCTGACAATGGTATCAGAGTAGACTGATAGTTCACTAAAGGCATGGTTTTCTGAGATTAAGTATTGATTCATATGCTAGTTAGTAATTAGTACTGACTAGTAGTATGTTATATTATGTTGTATATTGCTTTGATTATAGGACATAATGGAAGGCATTAGGCCTAAAGCTACCATTGATGGTAGTGATGAAGGATAAGGTTCTATAAGTGGTAAGGATTGAGGAGAAGGTCCCAGTGATCATACTGAGGAAATGACCAACCTCATGTAGAGTATGTATCAGACTTTGCCACAGGTAGCGACAAATATGGATGTTCTTCTACGAGGACGTCAATAAACCCAGAACAGTGGGAGCCCATTGAGGTGGCTGAAGGGATAGGAGCCAAGGTGCAAGAGGATCAGCATGTGCAACAAGGCCGAGGCAAGCAACAGGATCCCCGGCTAGCACTGTAGGATAGTGAGAAAGAGGCAAATTAACCCCCAGGTTTAAGCCTAGCAAGAGGGTGTAGAACCTTCTAAAGTGAAACTTGTGTTCCTAGAGCAGATGAAATTATCGGGGGACGTTAAGAAGTTGAAACTGCCAGTGTATAATAGGTTAGGTGACCCAGATAAAGATGAAAACTAATTGGTTAAGATTAATAGGTTCTTTGGCCATGTGGGCTTAGATTCTAAGCAAAGGATGATGCTGGTACTTTCTTTTTAGAAGATAGGGCCACTAATTGGTGGGAAAATATACTAGAGCTAGTCAGAGAGCATAATGAGGATAAGTTTGAGTATATACAGAAAATGCTTACCTGGACTGGCTTTAAGAAGAAATTCAAGGAATAGTACATTATTGAAACAACCCAGGATTAGAAGAGGAACCAGTTTGAAGAGTTGATTTAGGGTGAGATGACATTGAGGGAGTATGAACAAACATTTAAATTTCTCATTAGGTATGTGCCATATATGATGGGGTTGGAGAAACTAAAGGCCAAGAAGTTCTTTGAATGTCTTAGACCAATTTTCAAAAGGTTGTTTATTGGAGTTAGCAAGACAAGCTGCATGTTTATAATGGAAAAAACACTCAGCCTAGAAAGGGAGTTAAAGGAAACAAAATCAAAAGGTAAGAAAGTGGAAGCCAACACTTGAACCTAGAGTAAAAACCTGGGTAACAGACCCATGGCTAGCAAAATTGCTGAGGGTCAAGCACAGGTCATGAAACCAAAGAAAGATAATGGAAAGTGCCTTAGGTGCTAAAGATACCATGGTAACAAACCTTGTACATATGATACCAACATCTGTAATGTCTGCTGCCAGGAATGCCATTGGGCCAAAGATTGCCTAAGAAACCAGTTTGCTCAAACTCATACAGGTAGGGGGCCCAGCCACAATAGGCACAATGGCACCTGGAACTACTGGGACTTTAGGAAGTAGACCTGCCACATAGTTGCAGTGTAGCCTAAGGTTTTTACTCTGGTTAGTCAAGTTGCTAGAGAATCATAAGCTATTCGAGGTAACTTTAAGCCTTGGAATAGTAGTGTTAATATTCTTTTTAATACTAGTACTACTATATCTATTATATCTGCATCCTTAACAGATAAGTTAGGATTGCAGAAAGAATACATGGATGAGATGAAACTCATCAGCACTTAAAAAAAATATATTATTTTGACTAATGAATTGGTTATGAATTGTTTATTCGAGTTAAATGGTCACAAGTTTTCTTGTGATCTTTGGGTCATGGACTTAAGGCCTTATGACCTTGTTCTAGGTATGGATTGGTCGGGTAAAAATAAAGTACACATTGACTATACTAGTCACTTAGTTACTTTCACCGATGTCGAAAGGGCTAAGGTGACTTACATAGAAGGTTTGGCAAATAGTGCTAGGAGCATGCACCTCAAGATGATGGATACCATTCTCATAATGCAATAATAGGAACATTATCCATTATATGGGGTGAACTTGAGTAGTAAAGTGGCATAAGCTACTTAGTTAAACTTGAGGGATAAGTTATTTAGTTGAACTTGAAGTTATGTATTATGTTAGAAATTAACTCAACATATCTAAAATAAGCTAGGATACAGATTTTGGCCAGTGGCTTTAAGTGCAACAAGTGCCTAGTTAATGGTGAAGGCTTAGTAACTTTTGATGACCTTGGAAGGCCCATGGACTTGAGGCAGTAATATGAAGACCTTAGTACAGCCTAATTGAGCTCCTTGGAACTCAATAAAGTGAACTAAACTATAATTAATCATATACAATAAGAAAGGGGAAGTTTATTGGTAAGCTCCACTTACTAGCAAATAGGACAAAGTCTTGTAGTAAGGACTAGCATGATGGTGGTCCATTAAATGCCAAGCTATGGCCATATGCTTAGACCCTCAGCTATATGTGTTCACAGTAGTATAACATAATTTTTGTGTGTGTGTGTGTAGGTCTTTAGTTGTTTTTCTTGTAACTATAATCCTTTACTGATAATCATGCATTCCCATCCTTTTAGTTTTATTGTGCAAATACAGAGACTACTGAGCCTAGTAGCCACTAGTTGGTTGCTATGCTTGCATTGTACATAATGTACAAGTATTATATTTGAATCTAATGATTCTAATTCTTTGTTGGTCATACAAAACTCTTGGTACTAATTACAGTGTTGTGTCTTGACATACCAGTACTTAAGGGGGCATAGGCAAAGGACTCCTAGTTCAGGTACACTTTAGGGTAGTTTATGCCTTGGTATGGGCTTAGAGTAATTATCTCAGTGTATGCTAGTTTTTGCGTACTTTATGTACTAGATGCCTCTAGTAGTGATATGTATTAGTTTGATTGGACACGAACTTTGCTTTTGGTTGTACATAAGATAGATCATGTACATACAATTGTTGCTTATAGTTTAAGTAATTGATGTTTTTCAGGTTTGGCTTGTTTATGTAAAATTGAAATGAAATGCTAGCAGGTATTTATATGTTTTAATTTCAATTTAAGTTTCTTTTGGCCAAAGCTACTCATTCATTGTACCTCATGTTAGGCTAAATAATTAGTAGTGTGAAAAGTTTTAAGATACTCATAAATGACAACCAACCAATTGCAAACTATAATGAGATTAAATTTCTAAGTGGCTTGTAAATCAAGCTAATCTTCTTTGGAATACCCCATTCAGAGGGCAAGTTTCCTGATAGCAATAATGTAATTCAAGTACGACTTAAACACCTATTATGAAAAATATAAAAAACAAAATTACTACAATTGTAGCAGAGGTCATTGGGAAAAATTTTAGTAAAAAAATTGTTAACTATTAGAATTAGTTGCCTATATTATAATAAGGGGACTTTTAGCAATAATATTGTTTGCATTTTCCAATGTTTTAAAATATTGGAAAAATTATAAGAATTATTTTTTTCACGTGGCCATCTCTTCTAATATTGTAACACCAATTTTTATTCTTAGCAACTAACTCTATTTCTAAGCTAAATAATATTAGAATATTGTTTTTATTTTTTAATTTTTTTTAGAGTCAATCAAATCTTACAAGTTGTATCAAATTAGGAGTGGTTTTTGTTTGAATATTATAGTACATGATAGGAGCTCATAGCCTGGAAGTAGTTTTAGAGTTGTTAAGAGATGAAGTTAATAATTTTATATTGTGATTGCAGGTTTTTATTTTATTTAAGAGTAAGCATAATTAGGAAAGAAGTTTAGAGGTTTATATGTTCAATAGTTATAATTAAATTACATATTTTTAGTTCCTAAATGCAGGTTCTGACTAAACATTGGATTACATGACAATGGATGAAATTATAGGATTCCTGGAGGACATATAATATGTTTTGGTAGGACAAAAAAATTTTCAACATGTACTCTATGTATTGAATCAAAATTTTATTCATTTTTATCCAAAATATATTTTTGTTGCAACTTCATCATTTTTTTTCATTATTATGACATTAACTTCCTATATTTTCATATTTGACATTGGTACACAAAATTCTTCAAATATGAAACATATTTTGAAAATTTCTAATTTTCTGGAAAATAGTATTATTATACTCTATCTGTCTTACAAAAGTTATCTTCTTTACTATTCACGACAATTAATCTATGATTTTATTTATTTTAAGATTTATCATAAAAATATGAAATTTTTACATGAAAATGGTACTTTAAAGATTATAGTTTCTGAATATCATTTTTGAGAATTTTTTTCAATTCATATTAATATAAATATATTTAAGCCAAACTTAGTTAAAAAAAATTAAAAAGGACAGCTAATATGAAACGGATGGAATATTTAGTTTACTAAGTTAATATTTTTATTTATTTGATTAATTAAAATTTTATTGTATTTATAATATTTAAAATTTAAACACATTTGTACCATTTACAAGAAAAAGATTAGTATTTGAAAAAGAAAAATAGAAAAATAAAATTGATAGTTTTTTTCTATGTTTTATGTAAGTCTTTTTTATGGCAAAAAACTACAAGATGCTACTAAATTTGAAATTTTGTAGCAAACATGTTTTTGATTTATATGATTATTCAACATGGCTAAAAATAGGAAGTTTATCAATTTATTTAATTTTTAAATTTTAAATATTTTTATCAGAAACTAAAAGTGCAACTTAATATTTGTAAATATCTGTTTCTAATAAATAATGCAAAGATATAAAGTGATTTAACTTTAAATTATAAGTTATTAGTTTAGCTTTTAGGTACTAAAAATTTATTCTATTTTAAGGAGTCTATATTTCTATTGTTGACTAAATGAGTAAAATTCATTTGTGGTCTTTTAAATTTAACGTTTATCCTAAAGTGGTCACTTATTTTATTTTGTGCTATTATAAAGTTCCCTACCCCTTACTGTATGTCCCACTATAGTCCATTTGGTAAGTTTTTCCGTTATTTTGGACGGAAGTTGATGATGTGGTGGCTTGGATGTTGATGTAGCAATGCTACACGTACTCCTTGGGCCCAAAATGCTGCGTGAAATCCTCTTTTATAACAATTAATGATTATATTAAAAGAATAAAAAAACTTTAGGAATAAATTAGTACAAACACATAATTTTAAGGATTGAAAACATAGATTACTCAAGCTTTATATTCTTCCCCAAATCTTTTATCAATAAAATAAAAATTTAGCAGATAAAATAAAAATTTAAACAAAAAAGAATGAAAAATAGTAGTCCCAGATCTGAATCTTCAACTCCACCGATCCGCTCCCTCTTCTTCAGATCTCGGTGTGAAGGTGCCGCCCGCCGGCACAAACCCGTCGCTCGTGAAGGTGGAGACGGTGGTTCTCGTTAGTTAGTCGGGACGAACCCGTCACTCGCGAAGGTGGAAACGTGGTGAAGACAGAGAGTGAAGAGGTTCGATCCTGTAGACTGAGACCGGAATGCTCCCTGTTATGTTTACGGCTAGAAGATACGACAAAACGATTAAACCCAGGAATCTAATGGAATTGGGAAACATGTTTTTCTTAGTTTCATCGTCAATGGTTTGAAAATCTGGTGATGGGGATGAGGAGGATTCGGGTTTTACCTTTAAACCCAGCTTGACTCGCTGGGTTTCGACTTCTGCTTTAGTGATTGCCTGTAATTGTATATACAATCGAGTCAAGCTCTCACAGTATCAGTAAGTTGGTAGACTCTTTGCAGCAGAAGTTCTACAAAGCCAGTTGAAAAATAAAGTTCGAAAACTATCAGAATTTGTGGACAACCGTTGGCAGGTCAAGAAATAAAGTTCCCTGCTACCCCAGCTCCTGTTCTCCCTTTGGGTTCTTCTCCGCCCTTGACCTCGTTGTACAATGTAAATATTGTTGCCGAGATGGTTTGGTAATTTTGACTCTACAACGAATCTACTTTAATTTTGACTCTCTAACGAATCTACTTACTGCCTATAACTTTTCACCAATAAAAGACCAAAACCCAGAAGCAGAATTAAGGAATTGTTCGTTGAATCGTTTTCAGAAGTAGGGACGTTAATGGATGTTTAATTCAACAGGTATCTGATGTCATCTGATCTGATGGGTTGAGTGTTTTTAGTAATTGATTGAGTTTGGGTTTAATGTGGTTTTTTTTTTACACCCGTTATTGAGTTTGAGTACGATGCGAGTTTAGGGTTCATCCGTCCCACATCCAACCCATATATATATGTGTAACATATTAGTATTAGTTATGTGATAAAAATAAAATTATAATGGATAAGTTTTATGAAATTAAAAACAAGCATGAGTTGTTTTAATAGATAAGACATAATGAATGTTTTTAATAGTAACAAATGTAAGATTAAATATGACATGACTCAATAAAATTGTGGTTTGTGGAGATGTGATGGGAGAATGGGTTTTACGCTACCTAAACCGTCTAAAAATGAGTAGGATATAAATGTAAAATTGTCCACTCAATTGGTGATGGGTAGGATACGGATATAGCGTTTAAGGACACGGGTAGGATGTGAGAATACCATCATCCAATCCAAATCCGACCAATTGACATTCCTATTTAGATGACAAGCTTTGGGGAAGAATAACGAATTGGGCTAATATGCATTTCAAGTCACTAAAATGATTTGTTTGTGTCAATTTTCATTTAAAGTCTTTTATTTTTTCAATATAGTCAATTATTATGAAAGAGGATGTCAACTGATATTTTGGACAACCACATTGACATTCAAGTCATCACGTCATCAACTTTCATCCAAGATAACATAAAAATTGACATAAAGGACTATGGTAGGACTTGCATTAAGAAGTAAGAGACTTTATGATGACATAAGGTGAGGTAAGTGACCATTTTAGGATAAACGTTAAAGTTATGGCACCGTAATAGATTTTACTCTTGACTAAGTATATTATATGAACAATCGATATGACTAGATTTTCAAACATCAATAATATGAGTATAATTTCTAAATCAATAAATAATCATTAATCACCCAAAAAAAAATTAAAAAAAATACTATGCAAAACTTGATCTCCGCTGTCGATGTTTTTTGTTTGGCATTAGAAAGGATTCTAGCCAAGCCACTAGCACTATTACGGCCACTAGTCATCTGCTTTTCACTTGATCCACAAGCATCATATGATGACAACGCCACTATCTTTTGCAGGGGGATCTATAGTTTAACTAGCTTTTACATATGTACACATGCAAGTGGGCGGGGACAATTAAAAATGTAAGCATTTTTCAATGCCACATATTGGAAAATAAAAAAAAAAGTTAAAAACAACAACAAATAATTGTTGGAAGTAAACCGTTGATAAATTGATCATTGAAAAATGGTCCACCAATGTTCTTTTTTTGACCCTTTGGTAATCTCCAACATCAAGTTGATGATAAGGCAACCATTGGTAATTACCAAAAATTGAGCAATGAAATGGTTTTTGCAATGGTTAAAGGTTTTCCAATGATTTAGGCCATTAAAGGAGTACCAACGATTTGGACTTTTGGTAAGATACCAATGTTTAAGGCCGTTGATGAGCTACCAACGATTTAGGCCTTTTGCAATGGTTTAGACCTTGGTGAATTACCAACAACTATAACTATTAGTAAGTTACCAACAGTTTGCCACGTTGGCAAACTGCCAACAACCTCCTCTGCCTAAAATTCTTGATACTGTCAATTTTGCAATTCAATATGACAATTTATTAGTTTCCACATGCATCTTACTTATTTAATATTTGACAGGTTCACACAAATGAAATTTTTTCATGAATATTATTTATTTATCCAGGAAATTATCTCATTATTAAAAATTTATTTTTCATGAAAATTATTTAAAACTCAAATACTCAACAAATAAAAATTCATTATCACTATCCATCCCAACATGACTTATGATTTATCTAAATGAAACTTGGGCAGAAAAAAAAATTAAAATATTATCCTATTTTAAGCCTTTCATAATTTGATTGTGCTCTTAAGCATCAAACACCGGTCATATATACTATTTTTCATGCACAATACATTCGCACATATGTAACAACTTTGGATATTAATTAAAGTCTAAAACATGAAACACGTGAATATTCTTAAAAATAATATTTTTTTGAATCATATCATAAAACTAAACTTGGGAAGAAAAAGTGTTATGCATTTTAACACACATTTATATAACAATTGATAGAGTAACAAATAATAATATAACAATAACATGTAGCATAATTAATTATAACACTTAATAATATATAACTCAAAATTTTCCTAATTAAACCCTAAAATTGAAAATAAAAAAAATAATTATAACAACCGAATATAATAGGAAATTTAAATAAAAAAAATCTAAACTTGGCCAGGAAAAATAAAAATTAAAAAAAATTAAATACACACAAATTTACTTTTCTCCAAACATACCCGAAAATAAAAAAATTGAAATTAAAATTAAAATAAAAGTAGTCAAAACAAATTAACAAGGAAATGCAAGAAGCATATGAATGACACATCAATTTTTGTGAAAAAAGGAATCATTTCATTAATAATTTTTATATTTTACTATGAGAAAATAAAAATAAAATAAAATAAAAAATGTACCTCTCAAGTGAACAATAGCTGAGGGAACACAATGGTCAAGCTCAAACACTGACTACCAGTTCATTTCGCATGTATGAGGTTGTGTTAACACGTTAAACCTGGGTCAGAGTTGGAATGACCCGCAACTTGCAATTCCCAAATTACCCATATCATTATCGCCCATCTCATCCTCGGTCAAAACCTGTGATGGACTGATGACCCGGCGCTCCATCTCGTTAGCCCGCCGTGAAAAAGCACCGCCCATCAAATGAGATCCAGCTCACAGTGAAAGAGCACCGCTGATCACGCCCATCAAATAAGATCCGTCGTGAAAGAGCACCACCCATCATACCTTCGTCCATCGATTCAATTCGGTGGACAATGAGAACATTAGATTCCCTCCTCGATAAAGCGCCGCCCAACAAACCATATTCTTTTTTGCAACCAATTCCACGCCTTCGTTCATTCATCCACGGTTTAAGTCACAAAACCAACCAGATCTATGTCCGATCAATTCCAAGCCTTCCTCCATGATCTACACAGGTGAATAAAAACCACAAGCAGGAACAACCGAATCGGCGTAAAGTTGTACCGAGAGGACCGTCACTGAGGTTCAGGGAAACTAGCAAAGCGGTGGCACGGGTTGAGCCACCAAGTGGCTGGCAGACTTGAACAATAGAGTGGCATTAAGCGTAATTTCAAAGCTATTCTTGTTCATTTAGAAATTCTGTAAATCTTGACTTGCCCTTTTGACCGAAGAAAATGCATTTTTAAAACGTGAAAACTTCAAATGAACTAGCTGAGAGAAGAAGCTAACAAATGAAAAATCAAGCTCAGAACTAACATATGTTAAAAAATTCAAAATGATAATATATGTTAAAATATAGAGAAATCATTGAAAATACCTACATGCCCGATATTCTTGACCCCAGATCTACCTAATCCACTAATTTCCAGCTTGGGACAGTGGTAGATGAGCTCCAACAACAGTTATAGCAAGGTTAGGGCCGCAGAGAGCAATAGGAGAGAGAGAGAGAGATGTATGACTCAAGCTTCTGGAGGAAGAAGGGTGTATAGGTATTTAAAAAATGATTATCAACGGCTAGACCGTTGATAACCATTCTAGCCGTTGATAATTAAGTGAAACACACCGTTTCATTTAAATGGTTACCAATAATCCAGCAGTTGGTAACCGGCCCCCTTATTAAACTCAAACCGGACTTACCTCCTTACTGATGCAAAACCATTGGTAAAGTTATATTTATGTTACCAATAGTTCTACCTATTAGTATTTAGCCCGAAAGTTGGGAAATTTTAGCAGTGGGAGCTAGGAATTCATTATATAAGATCAATTTTTTGGACCCTGTTCTAGGGATAGATCCAACAGTGTCCTAGTATCAATCATTGGTTTCTACTTTCCATATTCTAACTAAGTTCATCAGTGATCCAACTCTTCGTTGGCCAAAGTAATCGAAGAAATGCAATTAGGTCAACTAGTTAGAACGATGACACTATTAATACTTGTTCAAAAGTAGAGGGCAGCATTAAAAAAAAAATAGAAGCAAAACAACAAAAAGCTGGGAACAAAAAAACACCAAAAGAAAAACAAGTGTTTAAGTTTCTCAAACTTTAGTCACTTATTTGAAAATTTTATCAAAGTTTATAGGTCATCTTGTTACTTTTAATGAATTTGGGGACTAAATTTAAAATTTCTTAAAATACATATCAAGTTATATCTTCTTAAAAAAGTAAAGATAACATTGAAAATTTACCCCGAATTTGGGAACCAGGGAATATTGAAAACAGATCTAACCGTCCATCGATGGAGAACAGATCTAATTTATTCCATTCACATTGCTAAATGATCAATAAAAAAACAAAGTCCACTGGAATGGAGTAGAACATTGTGCTCATCCCTAAACAAACTATTAATTAATATTGTACTTTCATGCCAATACAACAATTTAAAACAGATCACCCAAGCCTTTATTGAGACAATCCCACTCAAAAGCAAACCTTATAACAAATCTCCACAACAAATACATCACGCCAAATAAAATACAACCTAGCAAGCGATGGAACAACTGAAGGCAGATCCAGTGCATGGGTGTGTGTGCGTGTGTGTGTGTGTTAAGGTGCAGATGGGGATGGCCTCCCGTTCTGTTGGGCCAGCTGTTCAACTGAAAGCTGATCCTCGAGCACGGCAACAACCTGAGACATTGCAGGCCTGAGAGTGGGCGACTGATCCACGCACAGCATTGCCAAGTCCAACACTTTTCTTGCTTGGTTTCTGTCATAGGTATGGTCACTTAATAGTCTACCATCCACCAAATCCATTAGCCTTCCTTTTGTCTGTAAAACACAAGCCTGCATTTTGGGGTCCATCGATCCGACCAATCTCAATTATGTATTTTATATCTGTCACCTTCAATTAATATATATGTATATACATACATGATCTCGAGTATATATTACATGTGTACCTTTTCTAGAAGAAACTCAGCTTCCTGCCCTTCCCTGCTGTAGTCTGCATTGTTCTTTCCACTAACAATCTCAAGCAGAACAACACAGAAACTATAGACATCGACTTTGTCTGAAATGGCCTTTCGTGTTGCGTACTCGGGTGCCATATACACACTACAATAAATATAATAAGTATACACAGTGAACTAGATTTAATTTTAATGGAATCAAATAACTATATATGTCTATGCATTAATAATTAATCGCATGAGTTTATATATGCGACACATATATAGCGAGCTAGCTTACAGCGCTCCCCCCGCCCCAACTGCAAAGTAGGGATTTTCTTCCTCTTGCAACTTGGCCAAGCCAAGATCTGATATTTTGGCTTTCAAGTTTGCATCAAGCAAAACACTGTTAGCATTTATATTCCTGTGCACGATTTTGAATCTTGAGGTATGTAGGTAGTGAAGACCCTTCGCCATTCCACGACAGATTTCATGCCTGTCAACCCACTTCAGCTCCACATTGCAATTTGGATCTGTGTTTTTCATTTTTGAACATATATACTTGTATGCGAGTTAATTGTTTTTTAAAAAAAAAAGGAAAAGAGAAAATATATAAGAGAATAGGATATATAAAAGCATCAATTACCGAACAAGGCTTCTCCTACGGACTTGTGTTCCATGAACTCGTAAACTAATAGGTGGAGGTCTCTCTGAGTGTTGGAGTAGCCACCGAAAAGCTCAACGATATTCTCATGTTTTAGTTGCTTCAAAGTATACGCCTCACTTTCAATCTGACTTTTCACTTCTTCAGAACGAAAAGCAAGTTTCATTACAGCCACAACTGGACCATTTGGCAATTCTGCCTGCATAATTATTAATTTGTTCAACTCTCCTATACGCATGCATACACACGTCCATGTGTGTCTATGGTATGAATGTGCGCAAATGTTAAATGATTTTTTTATCTTTATATTATAAGTTATTTTGTTCTTTTAATGCACACAATTTTGTCATTATTTATTTAATTAGACTTACATTAGAATTAGAACACTAAAATAAGCCTTTAAGTTGTCACTAAATTTTATTTTTCGCTACAAACTAGTTAGCACTTGATTCTAACCTTTAATGGCTAAAACTCCTATATTGCCACTAACAATTTTTTTTCTATTTTTTTCTGTCAAACATACTGCCATTGGTTCTATATTACTATCAAATAATATAAGTACATTAAATATTTTGTTCTACTATAAAAAAAAGTCTTTGAATATAAATTTTTTTCCAATTAAGTTTCTTTTTCCAACTTGGACAAATATATACAATATAATTCAAGTATAACTTAAGCACTTATTATGAAAAATATAAAAAATTATAATTGCAGCAAATGTCATTAGGAAAAATTTTACGAAATAAGTTCTTGTCTATTAGAATTAGTTGCTTATATTATAATAATTAAGAGGACTTTTTGTAATAACTAAAATCCATAACTGGTTAATAAAACACCTATCCACACCACATAAATTATCCTTTAAAAAAAAATAAGAGCTAGGTACTTATGCTATGTAACTTAAGCTTATATATTTAGGATCAACCTCATAGAGGATGTATGTGTGCACTCAGTATGCCACATCATCATGCTCTCTGGTTGACTTTAATACTATTTGTAATAATCCAAGTTTAGAACTGATTAACGAAACACTTGCACATATCACATGAGCTATCATTTGAAAAAGGATAATCACTATGTGCTTATGCTTTGGAACTTAAGCCTAAGGCTTCTCACATTTCTCCTATGTGACATATGGGGTGTTCCATTTTTAGCAGCAATTTTTTTTTTTACATTTTTCATTGTTTTAAAATATTTGATAAATTATAAGAATTATTTTTTCCACACGGTCATCCCTTTTGATATTGTAACACAAATTTTTATTCCTAGCAACTTACTCTTTTTCTATGTTAAATGGTATTAGAATATTATTTCCATTTTTAATTTTTTTAGAGCCAATCAAATGTTATGTTTGAATACTATATTTCATGGCAAGGGCTTGTAGCCTAGAAGCAGTTTTGGGATTGTTAAGAGATGGAATTAATAATTTTATGTTATGGTTGCAAGTTTTTGTTTTATATGAGATTAAGCATAATAACAAAATAATTTTGGAGGTCTATATGCTTAAAAATTATAAGTAAATTACATATTTTTAGGTTCTGAATGCAGGTTTGAACCACTTAAGGGATTACATGACAAAGAAAGAAATTGGAGGATTCTTGGAGGACATATAATAAGTTTTGGTAGTACAAAAAAAATTCCAACATGTACTCTATGTATTGAATCAAAGTTTTATTCATTTTTATCCAAAATATATTTTTATTGTGACTTTATCATTTTTTTTCATTGTTGTAATACTGAATTGCTATGCTTTTCATATTTGACATAGATAACAAAATTCCTCAAATATGAAACAAGTTTTTAAAATTTTTAATTTTTTGAAAAATAGTATTATCATATTTCGTTTACTAAGTTAATAGTTTTCTTTATTTGAATAATCAAAATTTTAATGTGTTTTAAATATTTAAAATTTAAACATATTTGTGCGATTTAAAAATTTTTTATATTAGGAAAAATGATTAGTATTTGAAACCGAAAAATAGAATAAAAATTGATAATTATTTTCTACATTTTCTATACGCCTTTTTTATGGAAAAAAACTAAAAACTGCCACTAAATTTAAAATTTTATTATAAACATGACTTTCATTTATATGATTATTAAACATGCCTAAAAATAAGGTGTTTATTAGTTTATTTAATTATATTATATGAACAATGGGTCAGACTATCTTCAAAGTTTAGTTATATGAGTATAATTTTTAAATTAATATGTAATCATTAACTACTGAAAAGGATAAAAAAAGATAAAGTATGAAAAATAAGATAAAATTCACTAACTTAACTTTTAAAATCATTAATCCCATTAAATTAAGATATTTTTCAAATATAAAGAAATTTTGACTTCTTTAATAAGATATTAAATGTATGAGGAAGAAATTTTTATAAATTGTTTACCTTCACAAACAAAAAAAAAATTCTATCAGTTTTTTTGCAACTAGTATTATTTGTAGCATATTCTACATATTATTATTATTATTAAACAGAAATCATATATAATGAGCAATCTATTATAATGGATGACATAAGTGAGGATAATTATGATGAACATTATAATAAAAACTATGTAAAAAATAGAAAAATGAAACCAATAATTGCTACTATTTATTTTGAATAAATTAATTAGAATTATATTTATTTGAGTAAAAAATAATTTAGCATTTTAGTTCACATGCAATGCATGTATACAATTACTAGTATATATATATATATATATATATACAAGCAATTGATCTAGTTTTCAATTGAGCAAAATTAGGTGGTGTTTGAATGTGAAAATTTTTCTCATTTTTCTCATCAATTTTTTTGATAAAATTTTGAGTGCATAACTTATTTTTAGGATATGAAAAGCCTTATTTTTTTAACTTTAGAAAACTCATGTTATAAAATAGAAAACCTCCTTTTAAATATTTTTTATTTTAATAAATGAATTTTCTAAATTTTAGAAAATAAAGTTTTTCTCATATGAAAACATTATGCACTCAAACTTTTATTGAAGAATATTTGAAAGAGAAAAATAAGAAAATTCTTCATACTAAAGACCAGCTTTATTTAATTTCTCTGGTGAAGGTTCTTGGTGTCAAGTTTGAGATACTAGGATTTTTTTCAGACTTCACTATATAGCCCAACTAAATTGATTGAGTTTTCAATCAAGCACTAAACGGAGTTTTAGTTGAGTCAGCACTTTCATTTGATTTAATTGTACATGACTAAATTTCAATAATTTCATAATGGGCTAATTATAATTTAACCTCTATGCATGAAATTATAATTTGTCGCCTCTTATACTTTGCCCGGCCCGTAGAGATAATAATTTTTCTTACAATCTCTAACATCAAATTTTTAAATTATGATTTAAATTGTACAACACCTATCTTTCAATAAATTTAATTTTTTAATAATAATTTCACTGTTAGATAAGAGTTTAAATTATCAATTTTCATCTACTTAGATGTAAAACAGTCTTTTTTTTTTCTTCCCCTTAATCCAAGGGTTAAAATGAATATTTTTGAAATCACGGCGGAGAAAAGTGTAACACTGTGAAAACCTCAAGGGCACAACCCAAAAGGTATGCCTTTCATAATTAGACCACTCAACACTCTTTCCACACTAAATTTCTCAAGTTTATCCTCATTTATCTTCTTAGACCTCAAACCAAAATCTTTCAAATTAATGAAAGGATAACTAAATAAATTCTTAAAACATACTTGTGTAAATGAAAAAAGTTTAAAATAGCCTAATTAAAATTTAAGTCAACTTTTTCTTAGAAATGATGCGTCTAGTGTGTGTTTATGTACCATGAGGACTCAGTTTAGGGTAATGTCTTTTTTGTTTATCCGAATATTAAAATTTGAGGTGACAAATTAATTTGCATAATTTTTTGGCACAATCTAGGAAATGATTAGTTAGAAAATTAGAGGAATATATCGAGCATCACCTTATAGAGGGTGCCAAAACTCCCCCTGCCAATCTCCGCCTTGGGGCTGAAACGTTTTGTAGCATCCACCACTTGTTTGATGGTGTAGTCTCTGCCTTGAATGTTAATACTGTTCTCTGTTCCATCCAAAATTCATAAAACAGTTAGAAGGTTTAAGTGGGTGTACCACATAGCACGCCGCAAGTAGAGGTGACCAGACTAGATTGACCTGGCCCAACTCAAGCGCAGCTAAACATGAGGAAATCGGGCCCCAAATTGAAGAGGACCGAATATGTGGAGAGCAAAGAAGGCCCATGTACTTATTTGTTTTATTCGGCCGATTATGTATTATTTGTTAGGACTTAGGAATAACTAGGAGGTAGAGTAAGAACAAGAAGAGAAGGGGAAATCAATAGGGACATGCAGGCCCAGCCTGTTAATGCTTAAGGCCGACCCCATTCACCAGAGCTCCTTGTGAGCCGAGCCATAACTCAAAGTGCTTCTTAGCAACCTTAAGGCCACAAGGTCAAGCCAGTTTTAGCTATACTTGGGCTCAGATTGGTCTGAGATTTTCAGTCTATGCCCGGCTGGGCAGGGCCGAATGCAAGCTAAATTGTCATAAAGATAAATCTTTCATCCTTTCTTGGGGAAAAAATTAGAAAAAAAAAAATAAGAACACCCTAAGGATGGTCCCTAAAATATGAAATTCCTAAGTGATGGATTTAAGAAAATAGTTAAATTCATAGAAGATGTTAAGCAAAAAAATCTGTGAAACTTAAATAGAGATGAAGTTAGAAAGAGCAACCGACCACGCAAGTCCCTGTCTCCAACCAAGCCGCTCCTCCACAAAACAAAAAAGAGCACCAGTATCAGAGCCAACAAGCAAGCTATAGCAATCACTACGATCTGCCAGGTTTTCGAAGTCCTGAATTCTGAAACACACGCCCAAGTTAATCAATCTCAATACGTATATATGTATGTCTGTACTCATGCATGAGATGTGTCTTACCTGGGGTGATAGAAATAGCATAGATCAGGGGACCATGGAGCGCAGTAGTGGAGATGGCAGAGCCTATACCAGCCCAGTACAAGTGAATGTCAAGCAGGCCATCCCCATCCACCTGGGCCACGAACGACTGCTCCGAGACATTGCCAGGCCGGTTGCTGTTCTCCTTCACATAGAAATCGGTCAGGACTCTTTTTCCCTTGATGTAGACGTCGAAAACCCTCTTCCCGAGGCTGCTGTAGTCTGCGTCCGTCGCAAAAACGCTATCCCTGAAGTGGAGGGTGACGTTGTACTTGCCCTTTCGCAGGCAGAAGGCGAAATATTTGAGAGATGTGGGACAGAGGCGAGCATCGTTGTAGAGCTCCGAGTAGGGGCCAGAAACCCCGCAGGTAGAGTTCTGGATGTAGTAGCTTGGGAGGGTGCGGGAGATGGTCTCCACGAAGGAGCCGGAGCAACTGTAACCCCACCTATCGTGGATTTGAAAGTTCGAAGTTGAATTATCTGCTTGATAAATCTGCTTCCCAATCGGCACTTGGCCGCCGCCGCAGTTTATGAACAGGGAGTCGTCTGCAATTGTGTCGGTCAAATATCAACTTCTTGGTGAGATTCTGACACTTTTACAGTTTGCAATTTTTTTTCCTAACCAAATGAATTACATTAATCTCAGTTGCAGTCTGTAACTGCCGCTGACTTGGGAATGTTACTTTTGAACATGTTTTTTTTTTTTCCTAAATAAGAAATTTATGAAACCTTTTAGCATAAATTGTAAAATTTATGTATGCGATTCAAATAATACTAATTAAGAGTAATTACTTTGAAGGGTTTAAAATTATGTAATAATTACTACTGAATGATGCAAAATAATTATAAATATATGTAATATATATAAGCGGATAAAATCTTTTTTGTGTTAAAACTGAAATTCTGGAAAGTTTTTTGGGGAGTCAAACCAATCACGAGTTGCTTAGCGGATATAGTGCAATATTCTGAATTTTAGGAATGAGAGGACTAAGGAAATTAAAGGGAAATGATGACCTCTTATTACGGATTAGACCTCCAATGAATAATTAAGAGAAATAAAGGGGGGAAAAGGTTAGGAGTACTTACACTTGGATTTTCTTTTATGGCAGTGGCTTTGCCTTAGAGTACTGTTTATTGTTCTCCTAAAATTAACAGCGAATTAAGGTGAACTTTTGGCAATTATGCACATGCAACACATGTCGGAAAATAATGGAAGTAGCTAGGAGACGAACCTGTCTGGTTTTCTGGTAGATATCCATTAGTGAATGCCCCAAAATTAATCAGTAAATGGTCGAAACAACAAAGAACAAAGACGTTACTGGATCGATATGGCAATAATTGCTGGGGAAAATTGAACAGCAAGTACTTTAATTAATTAAGTTTCTTACATGTAAGTAAGGTTGCCGTGCTCTTCATTGCCGTCGTTTGTAAAGTAGTTATAAGAAAAATCCCTATATAACCAGAGTTTCAGAAGACCAAAAAAACAGAGAGAATGAAAATGGCTGTTATTAATTCTTAATTTTTTGCTTTTTGGTACTCAAAAATATATTATAAAAGATACTTATAAGAGAAATTATATTAATAAGTTCACATTTTGACTATAAAGAAGAGGAAAACCTCTTACAGAAATTAGGGCTTAAACATTTATCTGCCACATGAAATGATGGATATTATACCAAGTTACCAACTAGATGATCCTCGTTGGTTCTTAATCTTGCCTAAATGCACAGCAGATATTTGTATTATATGCAATAAAGTATAGTATTCACCAGTTATAAGTATTTCCGCTTTTTCTCAAAGTAGACGAAAGGCGTACTTAAAGGGGGAACTTAGGCTTAAATGATCATAAAATGGTAATTGTAGTTAAAGAACTTCATTTTGCTCTCTTCTTAAAATTTTTCAAACTCCTGTATTCAAACCGGGGTTTAGTAAAGTATTTATTTTGGGCCTCACTTTGTAAAAATCGTTAGATATTCATAAAATAATTAATATTAGGCTTCATAGTATTTGGTACGATTTTGGTATAATTATTCCATTGTATGGTACGTAACTATTCGATGTCATTTATTAATGTTTAATTTCATAAAATCTGATATCAAAATTAGTCAAAAAAAAAAAATATCACATCATAGACACACCTCAGTGTAGAATCATTTTTTCTTCCGAGAAGCTTTGAAGGAATTCTGCCCGTAAGTTGATTAAATGTTAACAATAACCTGCCAATTTTGGGAACCGGACAGCAACTTTTATCAGATTCGCTATGGAATGGATTATGGAACACCAACTCCAACTAATTTGAAAGTAATACATCTTTTATCTATTTTTTATTAGTCACTTACATACAATCGGAAGTTAGGTTTTCTAGAGCCGATAAGTCACCAGTTAAGTTGTTATAACTCAAATCCCTGCATGAGAAAATACAAATTAATCAAAATAATCCATGAAAAGAAGGGTTGTTATGTAGTGTGTTGGCGCACAATGTGCCAAGCACAACTCATAATTTTGCTAAGAAGAAACTCGAAAAAGAAGATATTCGATAAAACAAAGTCTCTTACACTTTGAATGCATTAGATAAGTTAGAAATGCTTGGATGAATGGAGCCAGTAATTGAGCAGTTCCGAAGGATGCTGTGAAAATTCAGTAATCAAATAAGTTTGAAATGTTACAATTTGGCCACTAGTGGACCATAAGCCGTCTGCTAAACTAAAATGTAACTTCTATGTGTGTTCATTCACTCACAGCTTCTCTAAATTTGTAAGGGCACTTAGATCAGGAAACCGGAAATCTCCCTTATTTGGAAGGTCAGAAATTAGCCTATAAACCAGCAAAATTAAAATTGCAATTCAATTAGTAGAAGTTTAACACCCAATTCGTTTTAACTTTAGTCATTGACTATAAAATGACTTATTTTTTTTTTACATATTTTTTACTTGAAACTAATTTTCATTAAAAGGCAATATTATGTAATTACAATAATCAATTGAAAATACAATTTTTATAGTCTCACTAAATTTTTATAAATTTTTCTAGTTTCAAGCCTTAAAAAAGAAAAATTCATAAAAATTTAATAACATCCTAAAAATTTATTTTCAAATTGCTTATTGTATTTACATAACATTGACTTTAAAATAAAATTGATTTCAAGTAAAAAAGATGTAAAAGTTAAAAAAAGTTAGTTGACTTTAACTCAAACGAATTGGAAGCTTTCACATATAACATTACCCAATGAATGTAAAAAGAAAAACATATACTAAAAATAGTTAATAATCCCATGTTAATAGAATCCTTTGTATATATGGAAACGATCATCATACAAAATAATTAATTTTCCAGCCATTGCTATATTTGCACAGAAACTGAACTCGTTTTTTTTTTTTAACCTTAAAAGCCTCAATATAATTTTATCGGTAAGCCAATAAGGAGATGAGGAATTCAACCATATACCTCATAGCTAACCGTTAAGACAATTCGTAGTTAATGTTAATTAGCCTCACTATAATTAAAGTAAAATCAAAGTCAAGCATAAATTCACATGCCAGCTTGTTGACCTCTATTCTCTTAAGAAAAGAAAAAAGAGATTTTATAACATTGTCCAAGAGAATATTCACGTAAGTTTTACAATCCCATATATATATAAGAAAAATTAACTAGTTAGCTATTATAAGTTTTTTATCCTTGAATTATTCCTGACACCTTATATTGCTAGTTAATTAATTCATTTTTTAAAAAAAATTTAGAGAAAACTTCTCAACTTGCTGTATATATGATTATGTAGGCAATTTTTCCTTTATAATTAGAAGAAATATAAAAGTAATGTAGTAATTTCCTATATGCATGACTCCTATATATACAATTATTAGTTATTTTCAAATACACCTCAGCATAATTGTTTTACATTTCTTAATTTATCACCAAGCATATTTCACGAAAATTATAATTATATTCTATAAACTTGTACATATTATTTGTAGTTATATATTACTATGCTCGGCAGAAATTGCAGAATTAAAATATTTTTATCTCCGTTCTTCCAAAATTTTCTACTGTCGATCTTATAAAATCAAGCTTCACCTATTTATAATTAATTAATTTTTGGTTTTATTTGTTAAATAAACTAAATGTATGTAGTTGGAAATTCTTTTTACTCTTTCTAAACTAATACACAGAATAACCACAGTAGAAACAAATAATAAAGATATTTCCACTTTTTCATTTCTTGCATCATTGTATTGATCCAGTTTGTTCGACATTTAAAACCGTTGATGGAAGTTCAGGAGAAGTCTAGTTATTAAGCTAATGTTTTAGATGATATGAAATTGACACTATATTTTCGCTAAAAAAGAAAGGAAATGGAAAATAATTAAGACAATTTTCGCATAATTAAATTAAGAAAAAAAAGGTAATTAGCTAGTGGAAGGTCGAGTTTCGCTTACAAGTAGACAAGGGAAGACATGTTAAAAATTTCCGAGGCAATGCTCTCAAAATGATTTCCCCTCAATCCCCTGCAATTTTTATTTTTCTCAAGTTAATGAAAGTCGCTTTGAAAAAAACAGTACTCAATTAAATATATCACACAGGATTTGTCTTTTTACAAAAATCTTTTGATACATCGTCTAGCACCATGCAACAGCCATTACCGTTAAGAGAGCTTGTTACGATGTGTGTAATAATACGATGTCACTAAAAGGGATTATCATTTTTTTAATTATAGGTTATGTAACTAGATTAATGGATGTTGAGTCTATAATACTACCAACATTTTAAGCTTCATTAGCATCCAACAAAAATAGATTAACTCGCTCTTAAAGAGGGGAAAAGCAATTAATAATGGAAGGTAAATTTAAACTGTCAAACAATTTAGATGTCGACTATTTATTTTAGAGCAAATAGTGTGTATTTCTTGTTATTAACTACCTATGCTAGAAAATCATGTGAAAATTGTGATCTTTAAAACGAACGTGCATAAAATTTTTTATATAAAAAAATAATAGTAGTATATTTTTTATTTTTCTATATTTTCAAGCTAGGTATGAGAAAAAATCATAAAATTTTTATTTTTACTATTTTATAAAAAATTTTATTAAATTAATTTTTATGTGAATAGAGTATTAGCTTCTAAATAATGACATTGATTCTAAATTTAAAAAAAAAAATAGAAATACTGAGAAAAAGAAGAGCTGAAATCCAATTTATTTATAAGCTGAAATTGTATGAGAAGATAGAGAGAGAGCCGTGTGGAAGCAGGGCAAAACAACTTACAAGTACATAAGGGAACTCCAATTGGCAATAAACGAAGGTATGGGGCCATCCAAACGGTTACCCGCTAGGTCCCTGGAAATCCAATTAATGTTTAAAGCCACTTATCAAATTTTTTTTTTTATCAGCAACAAAGAGAGAATGAATTTTATTAAAGATATCAGCAAGATGCTAGAAATGGTATAATGTAGGAATGTCACATGACCTCAAACCTAACAAAACGAATGAACATCAAATCCTGCTCTAGCAATAAGCCAATGCGTTCAGACACCACAAGTCAAAAGGAATTAACAGATTAATTTTTATGGAACTAATTAAGCATCTCATTTACTAATTAATTTTACGGCTAAATATGATTAATTTGCTCAAATTATTCACGTCTTTTTATTTTAAATTAACACTTTGCCCTCTAAACTGAGTAGAAGAAACTATTTAACATTTAGACCGATGAAAATTAATAATTTAAAATTTTATTATCAAACAGATTAACTTTATTAGCTAGCAGGCACTATATATAGTTTGAATTAAAAATTTTAAAATTGATATCAGACACTATACAAACATGGCATAATTGGAGGCCTAGAGCGTAGATTTTTAAAATGGTGATGATAAAGTATAAATTTACCGAAGTCTCAAAAATAAACTTTGATTAGCCCTTAAGTTGATGAAGGTGGAGCATCTCATTTAAAGTTAATTGTATATAATTAATACTAAGGCTATTAGAATTTGCTGCCGAGATGGAGCTAAAATTACACTCCTTTTTATGTGAGCAATATGTGAAGGTTGTTTTTATGAGAAGATATAGAAATCGGTAATATATAAGCGAGTATAAGTGAGTATAGGGATACAAAGTAAGGTGTGCCCTTGAAGGTTTGTTTAATATTTTAGGGGTGGAGCTTTTGCTATTAAAAACAAAAAGTATAGAGAGCAATTAAACAACTTAGTAACTTACATTAACGTTAGAGATCTGAGGCTTTCATAGGTAGATGGAATTCTGTCCGTTAGCTTGTTTGATTCCGCCTCACTAAAACGGACAACAAGAATAATTAATAAATAAATCTGTAAATGAATATAAAAATAGCGATGTCTTTATACCACCTAAATTTACAGGGTCAATTAAAAAAAATCCAATTCTTTCTTCCCCTGTTGCAACTTACAAAGACTCGAGTATGGTCAAGTTCGAAAGCGCTTTAGGAAGAGAACCAACGAGTTGATTTTCAACCAAGGACCTGTGTGCGAAAAAAGAACAAATCAATATGAACCAAAGTATTAAATATCATTACTTTTAGATATATTGCATCCCATAATTTCAAAGTATATCAGATGGCATATTATACTATGTATTGTTACTTTTTTCATAAAAAAAATTATTAGAATATTATTTTAGATGGAATAAACTAAACAAAATTTTCACCTTTTTTATATGTATTCTAATTTTTTTTATCATAATTTATCAAATTTAAATAAAATATATATGAAAGATAATATTTTTTATAAAAAAATATTGTATAGAGTAAAATAAATACATCTAAGCAAAAAAAGGCTAATTTATTGATACATGAGAAAAAAATAATACTCCAATAGTAACAATACATTTTTTATTAGTACTACATTGAGTTTTTAGTTGGTTCAAAATATGACGCTTTTGTCCTAACTTGTTTTGCAAAAGTAACATATTCATCTCATGTATGATATTTTACTATTTTGCGTATTTATATATATTAATTATATTTTACATATTTATGTATGATGTTTTGATGTAAAATGACCAAAAAGAAAATATCTCACGCATGCCGATGAAAAATAGGATACGATGGTATGTATCTTGTGGTATTTTATGGTACACTACGGTATTATGACAAAATATACATAAAAGATAACTGGTATACGAAACACCATGAAATATCAATATATATTGTGGTATTTCATGTGAAAAATGATAAAATAAAACATATTTGTACCACATACTAGCTACATATGGTAAACAGTATACCACACGGTATGCCATAGTATAATACAATATTAAAGACCATGGCTTCAACAAGGCAATCTATAATATACTTCTCATCTTAGTTGACATTTATTCTTTAAAAAGTAATAAGTTTTTACTGTTATTCATTTTTCTTTCTTTTTTTTTTAAATCCACTAAAGCAAAAATTTTAAAAAATTTTTTAAAAAATTTAAATATTTTTGAAAAGAATTAATTTTTTAGAAAATAAAGTAAATACCTGAAGGATAAACACATATATAGAAAAGGGATTAGAAGCGAAGTGACTCAATTAGTATCACAAAGTTGGACCGCCACTCCACTGCACTTGAGAGGAGGAGGAACCTAAGGTGGCAACCAAATACTGGTTTGGTTTTGGTGATGGTGGTCTGGGGTGGTGGCTGAACTTTTAAGCTTTTCTGATGGATGTAATACTTTTTATTTGATCAATAAATGAACTTTCTGCTACTGGTTAAAAAAAAAAAAAAGCATTAGCACTACTAGAAAAAATGGAATTAGCGACGGCGTTTTTAGCGACGGCTAAAAACTGTCACTAATTAGCGACGGTTAATAGTCGCTAAAAGTCCGGTGAGAGTTTAGCGACGGCTGTTCGTCGCTAATATTTTAGTGACGGGCAACCGTCGCTAAGTTAGTGACGGCAAGTAGTCGCTAAAGTTAGTGACGCATAGCCGTCGCTAAGTTAGTGACGCATAGACGTCGCTAAAATAAAAAAAGGCCAAAAATATTAATAGCTATTGTAACATGAGTAATTTTTTTTGATTATATATACAGAACTTGAGATGTTTACCTTATAGTCGGATAAATATTTAGTAGGGGTTATGGGTTGCTAAATGATTCTTTAAATTAATGACGGTTAACCGGCGCAAAAATTATCAACTAAAAAAAAAAGTAATAGTTGTTATCTGATATTTATTTTTGTTGTTAAATTGGTATGTACTAATACATAACTTATTTATTTTAAAAATGTGTAATGTAGTGGATATGTGTACCATAAAGTCATATAAAAGTTTACTAGGGGTTAAATTTTAATCCTACTTAGTGACGTCTTACCGTCGGTAAAATTAAAAAAAATTAACGGAAATTTAGTGATGTCCTACTTAGTGACGTCTTACCGTCGATAAAATTTAAAAAAATTAAAAAAAAAATAATAGTTCTTATGTGGACCGTTATTTTTTACGCTAAATTGTTATCTACTAATACATAACTAATTTATTTTGAATATATTTACTGTAGTCGAGATGTGTACCTTCAATTTGTAAAAAAATTTGTAAGGGGTTAAAAGTTGGTACATTTTAATTTAGCGCCAGGACGGATTACTGTCGCTATAGTTAGTGACTGGTTGCCGTGGCTGAGTTAGTGACGTATTGCCGTCGCTAAGTTAGTGACGTATTGACGTCGCTAATTTAGTGACGCATAGTCGTCGCTAAATTAGTGACGTATTGCCGTCGCTAATTTAGTGACGTATTGCCGTCGCTAAAATAAAAAAAAAGGACAAAAATATTAATACTTCTGCTATAATAATTATTTTTTATGCTCAATCGTTTTCTATTGTAACATGAATAAATTTTTTTTTAGTATATATACTGAAGTTGAGATGTTTACCTTATAGTCGGATAAATATTTATTAGGGGTTATGGGTTGCTAAATGATTCTTTAAATTAGTGACGGTTAACCGTCGCTAAATTTTACAACTAAAAAAAAAAAATAATAGTTGTTATCTGATATTTATTTTTGATGTTAAATTGTTATCTACTAATACATAACTAATTTATTTTAAAAATATGTAATGTAGTGGATATGTGTACCATAAAGTCGTATAAAAGTTTACTAGAGGTTAAATTTTAATCCTACTTAGTGACGTCATACCGTCGGTAAAATTAAAAAAAAATTTTAAAAAAAGTAATAGTGCAAATGTCATAGTTATTTTTTATGCTAAATTGTTATCTACTAATACATAACTAATTTATTTTGAATATTTTTAATGGGGTCGAGATGTGTACCTTCAATTCGTAAAAAAATTGAGTAAGGGTTAAAAGTTGGTACATTTTAATTTAGCCCCGGGACGGCTTACTGTTGCTAAGTTAGTGACTGGTTGCCGTGGCTGAGTTAGTGACGTATTGCCGTCGCTAAGTTAGTGACGTATTGACGTCGCTAAGTTAGTGACGTATAGCCGTCGCTAAATTAGTGACGTATAGCCGTCACTAATTAGTGACGGTTGGCCGTCGCTAATATTAGTGACGGCGTACCGTCACTAATTTAGTGACGGTTATGCGTCACTAAATTTAGCGACGCATAACCGTCGCTAATTTAGTGACTGTTATGCGTCACTAAATTTAGCGACACATAACCGTCGCTAATTAGTGACGGTTATGCGTCGCTAACATTATAATTATATAATTATAATTTTTAATTTGATTAATTAAGCATACACATCTCTAAATATTTTTTGAGTAATTAACAAATAATCTATTTTACACATTTTATTTTACTTATTGTTTATGTTAAATCTAGTGCAATAAAACCAGTTATCGTTTTATATGTCACTTATTTAATTGTATAATTATAATTTGTAATTTGATTAATTCAGCATACAAATCTCTAAACATTTTTTTAGTCTTTGAAATATTACCAAGGGCAACCTGTATGTAATTATAACTTGGGTAATTATAATTTTTTTGCATCTTACTGAGCTAAACTCTTTTACGAAATATTAGGTAATTTAACAAAAAATCATGTTACTTAAAATTAAAATTCTTTTACACTATTTTATGTAATTTAACAAAAAAACATGTTAATTAAAATTAAATTAATTTGAATACGTTTATTGGCACAAGAGGCTTAGCCATTTTATAATATATTGGAATCTAATTTAGCCAAAATTTATTACAAGTATGGTAAGGAGAATGTTTAGCCTAAATATAGCGAAGGCCACACGTCGCTAGTATTAAGCGACATATTGCCGTCGCGTTTAAGCGACATATTGCCGTCGCTACTGCAAATCAAAATCCCTTCCACGCCTCCTCACTCCACAATCACCTCTCCGATTCCTCCCTTCGTTCACATTGGGTCGTCGCGTCAGGTTCCTCAACAGGGACGGCGGTCTGATCGCCGTTTCTCCTCGATCGGACGGCCACCAACAGCTCTCTCCTCGATCGCCCTCTCTCCTGTCGTTTCCGGTGGTCTCTTTGGCATGGATTTGTTGGTCAATCAGCCCGGGAATCACCTCCGTTCGTCGCTCCAGAATCGTGACAAAATCATGCCGGTGGCCACCGCCGCTGCACCTCCTCGTGGCTATCGATTTCGTCACACCTCCGATTGACGGTCGCTGCACTTCGATCCCCTCTCCGATTCCTCTTCTGGTCCCTCTCCCTTTCTCCGATTCCTCCTCCCTCTCGCTCACCGGTCCCTTTCCCTTTCTCCGATTCCATCTCTCCGATGCCAGCGGAGGGGCGCCGAGCTGATCAATGCTTGGATCGGCGTCGGCGGCGCCGGAGGTCGTGGAACCTGTGCGAGGACGGCGAAGCGAGGCCAGCTTCGCTCGCGGATTTTCTGGAGGTGGAGAGGAGGTTTGGGGACGCGGCATTCTATAGCGTGGCAGTGGAGCTTGAGGGCGTGACGGGGAATAATCAGTCAGAAGCTCAAGGTAGGAACGGACGGGAGCTGTTCGCCGACGGGAGGGTGTTGCCGCCGGCTGATGATGCAAGTGAAGGAGAATCGACGGTGCCTCCGCTGTGTAGATTCCCGGTTTCGCTAACTGGGATCTGTAGTGGCTGAGGAGGATAAATAAAGGTGATTTTCTGTGCAAATTTTTTTATTCTGGTGCAGAAACATGCATGGTTTGTTTCTACTAGAAACATGCAATGTGGTATACAACTGTTGCTTTCTTTAAGTACAGAACAAAGCCGGAGGGAGGATCTTGAATCTCTTGGTTATGTGCTGATGTATTTCCTACGTGGAAGGTTGTAATCCTATGATGATATGTTTTTGAAATTATTGCTTCTTCTGATGTGAAAGTATTCTGTATTTACAAGTTGTCTGAGCTTGCTTTTGTCCGCAGCCTTCCTTGGCAAGGTCTAAGGGCGGGGAACAAAAAGCAGAAGTGTCAGATATGCTGAGCGGCTTCTCCCTTGGTTTTACTTATTGGTTTATATGTTCTTTTGTGCCAGTAATGCGAGTGATGCTTTAGATAAGCTCAGGTTCTTAAGTGTGACGGATCCCTCCCTGCTCGGAGATGCTGGGGAGCTGGAGATACGCATCAAACCCGATCCAGACAATGGGACCATAACTATCACGTACCGCAGTTCATATATTTGCTTCGGTTATTGTTTCCTTAGTATGTTGACTTGGTAGATAATTGATATAACTGTGCTTCAACTTACTGACAGGGATACTGGCATCGGGATGACAAAGCAAGAGCTAATTGACTGTCTTGGTACAATTGCCCAGAGTGGAACTTCAAAGTTCCTCAAGGCTCTCAAGGTATTGATGTTGTTCTAGCCATCTCTCTTTATGTTTTTGTATCTGTGGATTATATTATTTTTTTGGTTATTTGAAATCTGATTTCTTTGATGTCTTATCTTGCATAGGAAAATAAGGATCTTGGGGTTGATACTGGCCTAATTGGTCAATTTGGTGTTGGATTCTATTCTGCTTTTCTTGTTGCTGATAAGGTGGAGTTCAGTTTGTATTGGTTCATATACATGTCAGCTGTTGGTTGTCATTTTCAAGTTGAGTAATAGAATAGTTCCCTTTTCACATGACCAATCAGGTTGTCGTCTCTACAAAGAGCCCAAGTTCAGATAAGCAATATGTCTGGGAAGCAGTGGCTGACAGTAGTTCCTACGTGATCAGAGAAGAGACTGATCCTGAAAAGCTTCTACGCCGTGGAACACAAATTACTCTTTATTTAAGGGTACCATGTACATGCTTTTCGTTATATTTGATGCCAAATCATTTTATATTACACTCTTTCCTGCATTTATGCTAAAAGGAACTGCTATTTGGAAACTTTGGTGAGGAACTTGATTTTGTCATTCCATGCTGTACTTGCCTGTTTTATGTACATGAGCACTTGCGTACTCTTATGTTTCTAAGTTCTGTCTGTGTGGCCATTGAACAGACCTTTGCTTACTATCTATCGAGATCACGAAATTGTGAAGTGATTCTAGTGCCATTTTTGTAGCGTAATTTGTTTGATGTTTTGCTCTATGCACCTTGGTGAACTCTCAGATGTTTTTTCTTTGACAGTCAGATGACAAGTATGAATTTTCAGAACCTGCCAAAATCCAGAGTTTGGTGAAGAACTATTCACAATTTGTTTCATTCCCCATCTACACATGGCAAGAGAAATCCAGAACAGTTGAGGTGAGGTTATCCATTTTCTTAATCACTCTCTCTCTCTACTCCCTCCCCCCCCCCTTTTTTTTTTTCCCACATTTTTAATCAAGGGGATTTCCAAAAAGAGGGAGCCCAGAGGTAACCTTGCCATGTGTTGTACAGCTCTTTATAAAGGAACATCTTCCTTTCCTGTTGTTAGGGTGAGAAGAAAAAAAAGAAGACAACTAAAACAGAAAAGTTGGGACTGGGAATTGGCAAATGAGACTAAGCCAATATGGGTAAGTTGTTTGCTCTATTAACTAGTGTTTTAAATCCTATAGAGTTCTTGGATACCCCTGTCCCTATGCCATAATTGTATATAATCACTTGAACGTTTGTTTCCAATGTCCAGTTGCTGGTCTTTCTCTGCTGCATTATTACTTTCTTTACGTTGTTTTGTTTATCTCTCATCTATATTGTTTTGCAGATGCGATGGGACTCCCAAAGAAGTTACCAAAGAGGAATACAATGAATTCTACAAGAAGACATTCAGTGAATTTCTGGATCCACTTGCCTACACTCACTTCACCACAGAGGTAATAACTTCTCTATGGTGATACAATTCAGCTGGATCAGTCTGATGGTATTCAAACCTTTTTATACTGTGTCCAGGGAGAGGTGGAGTTTAGGAGTGTTCTGTACATTCCTGGCATGGGGGAAAAGCAAAAGGCAATATATTATGTTGAGAACCTCTACTTTGTTTTCACACGTCCAAAAGTGGGGATGAGCTGACTGGCTTGGATGAATATGTTGAGAACATGGGGGAAAAGCAAAAGGCAATATATTATCTGGCAACTGACAGTTTGAAGAGTGCGAAGACAGCTCCTTTCTTTGGAGAAGCTTGTCCAGAAGGACATTGAGGTATGGCTGTTCAAGTAGGTACTATTGGAAATTTTTTTCTAAGACTCAGGACGTGGTGTTTAGTGGAAAATATTAATATTACTAAACAATCTGATTTGATTGGTTAATTGTTGGTCATCTTGGGAAAGGGTTTCAATGTACCACTGCTTATTTGATAATTCTATGTGCAACTCTGAAACCTGTCCTTTTTCTCTTTACATATGTGGTTTGAATCTTGATACTCTTTCATGTTTACTTGGCAAAATGTCTCAAGAGTTGTATGTTGTGGCAGGTGGAGCTTTTCCGTAGTGACCAACGCCGGCTTAGGATTGTGGTGGACAGCGAGAATGAAGTGGACTTAACAGTACATCCCTCAATTCTTTACTCAAGATAGAGTCAGAATACTTGGAGAAAGTTGAACAGGAGGCATCAGATTATTTGTTATTAGGTTTGAGGTCTGCTTGCTGTCTCCCAATAGTTCTTGTTTTCATGTACTAGTTTAGTTTTGTGTTTGAGAAGAGTATGAGATGTACCCAATTGTGTAATGAAATATTAATTTCATTTTTATAACTAAAATGATGGGCAAATTAATTTCCGGTGCATTGTATGTTTCATTCTTTTATTTTTCCCTTGATAACTATTTTCAATCACCGCGAACCTCCAGCTTAATCATAGAAAATAATGAACAAAAAAAAATAAATACTAGCGACGGTTAAGCGTCATTAACTAGCGACAGCTACGTGTCATTAATTGGCACTAACTAGCGACGGCTACGTGTCACTAACTGGCACTAACTAGCGACGACTACTAACTAGCGACGGTTATGCGTCACTAACTAGCGACGGTTACGCGTCACTAACTAGCGACGGCTATGCATCAGTAACTAACACTAACTAGCGACGGCTATGCGTCACTAACTAGCGACGGCTACGTGTCGCTAATGCGCCGGCAGACACCGTTACCGGAAAATTAGTGACAGCCTGTTTTGCGACGTTTAGCTGTCGCTAATTAGCGACGGTAACCGTCGCTACAAAATTAGCGGCGAGTGAATTGGTGACGGGCGTTTTAGCGACGGTGTGCCGTCGCTATATCATGTTTAGCAACGGCAAGCCGTCGCTAATGACCGTCGCTAAATGCGGTTTTTCTAGTAGTGTAGCCATATGGCTACCTTCTTAACCACCTAAGAAAGCTCAGCGTATATATATATGATGCCACACAAACTTTTTATATCAGTTTTAAAAATTATTAATACATTCAGTAAAATTTTATTGTAATGCTCCATTGGTTAATGCCTACAAGAGGCCCGAAAATGCCTATAACTAAAGAGGCTAGAAAAAGTGCGCAAGGCTTCAGACAATAAAATGTAGAAACTTCATCAAGGGGAAGTGGCAAAAAGCATAACATTAACCAAAAAAACTATTACAAAATAACAAAGGGTAAACGCCAAGAAACCCCCTATGTGTTACAAGTTTTGTAACCATAAGAACACCCATGTTTCCTTTTTTTTTTTTTCTGGAACAGCAAAGGCAAAAAATATTATCAACCGGAAAAGATAAAAGTACAAAACTATAGCTCAACGTGCATGTTTCCTATGTGATACTCCCTCCGTCCCACTTTAATTCTTTACTCTATTTAATTTTTTTGAGTAATTTTACTTGAATTTATTTATATTATTATTTATTAAAAAAAGTATATATTTAGAAATTATAGGCTTTGATTTATCATCTATATATAAAGATTTATTATTTATATATTAAAATATTAAAAATAAAAAATTATAGATTAATTATTAAAAAATAAATGATACATGGAATTTGGAATGAAGGGAGTAAAATTTGAAAGAAAGACCATCGAACTAAAAAGTAAAAGGGAAAGGCATAAACAAACAAGTACGAAGCGCCAAAACAAATCAAAGCTCAACAAAATTTGGAAAGGAGATCGAAAATCATACAAGACTTCTAGGTTACGGAGATTTCCCAATTCTGGTGGTATTGGACCGCTTAAATTGTTGTAGCTCATATACCTGCAAAATAGTTCGTAGAAAAACATCTGAAAGTACTCAGATATAAAAGTGATTTTTGATGTCGCACTTTTTTAATATATAATCACATAAAGATTATAAAGCCAGGAAGTACTGTGTATTTAAGGAAAATATAGAAATGTCTGTTTTTCAGGGGTTGAGAGATATATGCCCAAACCAGCATGTCTGTTTGGATTTAATTAATATAAATGAAGGAGATGAGAGGGGAAGAATGAGTTATTTTTTTCAAATTTGGGGAAGTGAGAAAAGCCTACAATAACTCTTCATCCCCCTCCATTTCCTTCTATCCAAACAGAAAAATCATACTAATTTTCTTTTCTTTTTCCTCCCCTTCCCTCAATTCACATAGACACTTAGTGGTAATTCTGTGGGGGGAAGTGTTGGCACTTTCGGCATTGTAAATTGTTAGTGAAATATGTACTGACAGTGCTTTGAGGGAAGATAGCCTTCCCAAAGTTGGAGGTATCGTCCCACTCAGAAAATTGAATTCCAAATCTCTGCACGTATAACAAAAAAAAAATAATATTAATACATTAATAGACTCTCTACTTTATCCGCTTACTTTAAAAATATCAATAGGGAAAAAACTTCTATATACCCACTAAAACTATGCAAAAAAATCATTAGATAACTTAAAATTTATTAAAAGATAAATACTTTTAGTTATAATTTTAGAATTTTATGTCGAATTGAGTAAATTAAAAAGTAGGAAGTAATAATATATTCCCAAATTTTAAGGTGAAAATGTAATTAGAACCAAATTTGGGGAATTCTCCTTCCATCAATCAATTGGGAATCGTGGAATATTACACACACACACACATATATTCTAAAGAAGAAAGTGTAGTAGTTTTCTACAGTGGCTTTATTTTTTCTTGTACCAACTTATGGTCAAACGCCTATTTTGGTTCCTAATTGCTTCATATTTTCCATAATGCTCCCCTACTTTTGCTTGTTGTAACCAGCTGGAAGATAGATCATTTGCTGATGGTGACATGATTATCATATCATAAAGATTGGGGAATATTTCTAGTCATAATGAACATCACACGGATGCAAGAGTATTTTGTCCATTTTTTGACATGTCGCCCACCGTTTCAAATTTGTTTTACTCTCCTGCAGAATGGTCAAATCTCTTCTTTAGTCCCCGGTTATAACATTTCTTCCATAATCATCCCCAACTTTCATGATCTGTCATAATCCTTTTTGGCCTTTTTGCTAATCAGAATTTTTGTATATATTAAAAGTCAAAGATTTTTAAGGGAAGAGGCCTATCTTGATCTCTAGTTGCAGGTGTGACAGACTTTCAGATATGCTTTTGTTAATCATATTAAATACCAAAATATTTTTTTTTTGTTGGGTTGACTCAGAGTTTTAATTATATAAATTTGATTCAAAGTTTTAACTAGTTGAAAAAAATACACACTTTTCATTATATATGAGCCCTTTACATAAATTTGATTTAGAGTTTTGATTAGTTGAAATAAGTGAACAATTTGTATTATACATGAGTGCACAATTCTTAAAAGGTTTTATTCTATCATTAATTCATTAGTGAGCAAAAAATCTGGAGATCCTATGCATGTATATTGTGCAATGTTATTCTACACTATGAACACAAAAAACTTTCTGAACGCTAGAAACTTTATTTCTCTTAATGGTTTTATTGAATTGATTAATAGAATTGCTTTAATCATTTTTTGTTTGTTATCTTTAATTCTCTTTTGATACTATATAAACACATCTTCAGTTAATTACTCTGTGTGCTTATAATTATTTATACTTAGATTTTACTTAAAGACAAGGTAACTCTTAAAGGTTAAATTGTAAATCTATTAACAAAAATTAAGCACAATTTTGTATTTCAATCATATTATTTTTTTATTCATGATTGCTTTCTATGGTTTAATAAAATAATTTGGTTCATAATTGCTAAAATTGAAAGTAAAATTTTCTAAATAAAATTCTCATTGATGTTAAAAATTAAGTTGATAAAAGAGGGAAATTTTTAGTAAACTATTTTTAATGAAAGAATTATACATTTCAAAGTACATATGATTTTATGTTTCTATTTACCTAATTTCAATTATTATTCAGGTTAGTTCAGTTTTAGTCAATTTTTTTTTCATATTTTTTAATTATTTATTATTTAAAATTTTTGTACTAAATTTATTGTAAAAAATACCCGCTACATTGTATGGGCCAACATACCTCGTATATATAGTATATATATATATATATATATATATATATATATATATATATATATATATATATATATATATATTATATATATATATATATATATATATATACTTACATCACGGTAAGGGAAGACAGGTTTCCCAGAGACGGGAGTATTGGTCCTGATAATTTGTTGGTTCCGATGCTCCTATATATAGTGAAAACAACAAATTTCATTTAGACTACAATTACATAAAAAATTTAAATTATATACTAATATTTTATACTTGATATCCGGCCTCAATCCATGCAGGGGTACAGTATATGGGGTAGGTATGCCAAATTTAAACATCAATGGATATAGCTTTAAATAATTAATTAAATAAAAACTAATGCTACATGTTAGCTACCCTCTTCCTTCCATAGTTATTGCAAAACTTACCATCAGATTGTTCTAAAATTATGGTAACATTTCTATAATTGATAATTGAATTTTTATATTCAATCTCATACATTAATTCCTAAGAATTATTATTTTAGCATTCACTTTGAATTCATAAAATTTAAAATTAAATTCGAAAGAATCAATTTAATTTTACCGACTCAACTTGTTGCCCGTGGTTATCGAGGTTTTCATTTCCTTTTTCTTATGAAAGAAAAAAAAAACAAAGAGAAAATTTTAGCAATGCAAAAGCGAAAATTGTATGAACTTTCACTTGTGTACAAAACTATGCCCGCCAGGAAAACAAATGGCACGTTCAGAGGGCTGGAGTAAAAGAATACATGGCAAATATGATAATTAAATGCAGAAAGTAATACTTTTTTTTGCTCCATTTAACCTTTTTCAACTAATTTAACTTAAATTTATTCATATTATTGTTGTTAGAAAACAATTTTAAAAAATTATGTTTAGGAACTATAAGTTTCAATTTATCATTCATATACAGTGATTTTTCATTTTTATGCTAAAATGTTGAAAGTAAAAAATTATATATTAATTACTGAAAAGTGAATGATGTCAAGAAGTTGGAATAGAGAGGGCATTAATTTAAATGTACTAAAAACCTTATGCTATATGTATAAAGCTTCTAAAATTTTGGAAAACATATATTCCTTCTGTCAACATAGAGTAGCTAACTATGATTATAGAGATGGCGAGATAGAGAGACACTGAGAGAGAGTGCGAGAGAGAGGAAAAAGGTGGTTTTTGCATTTGAGAAGTGGGACAGGGGAAGAACTTTAAGCTAGAACGTGGTTAAAGTCTTGGACAAGGTGTCAACGTTTTTCTTTACAAACTTTCCGGGGGATTGGGAAGCAAGGAACATATGGGAAGTCTTTCAAAGGTTTGGAGTAGTGGTGGATGTGTATATGGCGAGCAAAGGAATAAAGGGCAGGACTGCGTTTTGGGTTTGTTACATTTATTGGAGTGAGAAATACGATGGAGCCGAAACAAGATCTAAATCGGTACATTTAAGTTGTGGGCAAACCTAGCAGAGTTTTAGAAAGGTGGCATGGTCCAGAAGGTAGCTGATGGGTTACAGATAAATGGTGTAAGGGTTTGCAGAGGTGGTAGCAGAGATAAGCAGGGCAAAGAAAAAGGAGACAAATGGGTTCTGAAGGCTAAGGAATGATGAAAAACAGGAATAGGGCAAGGATGTGTGGGCTGGTTTAAAATTCACTCATGGGTGAAGGAATTGTGTTTGCTATAACAATGTGCGGTAGGGGAGGTGAAAGAGTTTGAAAGCATCAAGCAATTGTAAAATTTACTGGACTATGAAGGCTTTAGGCCCTATAAAGTAAAATATGTTGGAGGAAAAAGGGTGTTAATTGAATGTTTATCAAAGGCATTTGATACAATATTGGATGAAGGACTCAAATGGTTTCAGGAGTGGTTTAAATGGACTGATCTATTGTCGCCAAAGTTAAATCATCCTAGAAAAGTCGTCTGGCTGAATGTTGAAGAGCTATCATTACATGTGTGGTGCAAAGAATCTTTTGAGTTAATAGGTGTGAAATGGTAAAGAGTAATCTTTGTTGAACATTTTATGCAAACAAAGGAATAGATTTGCATTGTAAAAGTTTGTTTTCTTACATATGAAATGAAAATTATTTTTGAGGTTCTAAAGATTAAAGTTGATGCCAAGTTATTTGATATTCGAGTTTGTTCAGATATACATCACTTGGTAGATTTTTGTCCAAGATAAGCATTTATGTCCCATGAAGAAGTTATTTCTGAAGAATCAAATGTCGAATTAACAAAAGTGGAAGAGGGAGAAGAGGCTGTTAATGAAGATGATGAAGTTGGAAGTAATAACGTGGAAATGGAAAGTCTAGAAAATGCTTTGAAAAGTGTAAACTAGGTGGTGGAATATGATGAAGAAATTTCAAATATAGTGGTGGTAGTGGCTAAAAAGGTGCATGCTGAACAACTTTCGAAGAAAATAAATGAGGTGGAAGGAGGTAGGAGTAGTGACTATATGATGGGGAGAGTTACAGATGAAAATGAAAATGATGAACAGATTGTGGGTGTGGGTTGTAGCATTTCAGGCCCAGATTTAAAGAAATTGCAAAGTGGGCCGGAGATGGTCCAAAACAAGTTGAGAGAAAATGAACAAGTAATTTCAGGAGTTGGTTTGGCCTAGGAAGGGGAAAGCCTCTATTCTACCAGGGGCTATGAAAAGAGAAGCAGGGAAGAAGAATAAGAGGTAAAAAAAAAAAAGAACAGTAAGATCAAGGCATGTCTTTGAGGTGATGGAGCAATTAGGTGTCTTTTTTGTAGCTTTTTTGGAGCATAGTATTGGAAACAAAATTACATGCTAATTAGTAACTGGTTTTTTGGTAGCTTTTTGAAATGCACGAGTTGTGATAGAAGATTGTAATTAAGGGAAGGTGTCCACAAAAATTGTAGATAACATATCTGTGGGTGATGTTTCAATGAGGAGGATTGGGGAGATGTTGGTTTTGACATGAATTGCATCAACAATAGCAATTTTGGCCATTTAAAAGACAATGGAAGAGTTAGAGCCTTAGAGGCAAGGAAGCTGGTAACTGAGAAAAGGAACTGGAAGGATGAGGTCCAATTATGAAAGTCATGAAAATCCTATCTCTAAATATTAAAGGGTTAGAGAAGTCTGTCAAATATAGGGTTCTCAAGGAACTTTGTTACAAAGAAAATGTGGAGTTTCTAGTACTCCAAGAAACTCTATTTATACGTGACAATGCTGTTGTAGAAAGGAATGTCCTCTTTTTTTTGGGCGCTAGGCAATGTCAAATATGTTAAAAAAGATCAATGCAGTGGGGCAATCAGGAGGATTGATATGTGTATAGGATCCAAAGGTGTTTCAGAAAATAGAGTTGTTGATTAGTGATAGATTCGTTAGAGTCACAGGAAGTTGGGAGGGTTGCCCGTTGCTGGTAATAATTGTTAATGTGTATGCTCCACAAGATGAACATCAGAAGGTTAAGATCTGGAATCAAATCAGAGAAGAGAAAAAGTTGGTACCTGAAGTATGGATAGTTTTTGGAGGCTTCCATATGGTTAGAAGCAGATAAAAAAGAAGATGGAGTAAATTCGATAAAATTAGTGCAAATGCTTTTAATGAGTTTGTTAGAGTGGCTGAACTACAAGATATAAAATTGGGAGGCAAAAAGTTTACATTGCTTCTTAAAGATGGATAAAAATGAGCAGTTGGATCGGTTTTTAGTGTCTGCTGATTTTTTTTAGTGGTAGCTAGAAGCTTGTTTGCTGGCATTGAAAAGAAACATATCAGACCATTGCCTAGTTTTGCTAAAAGAGAACAAAGCTAATATTGGATCAATTTCCTTTTGGTGCTTTAACATCTAGATGGAAAATAAAGAATTCAAAGATCTGGTAAAGAGGAAATGGGCAGGAGAATTAGAGGTCAACAAGTCAGAATGTAAGTTCAGATTAAAACTGAAGAAACTTAAGCTGGTGTTGAAATAGTGGAAAGCAAGAAATTTTAATAATATTGATGCTCAAATTAAGAATCTGAAGGCTATATGGATAAATAGGATGAAGTGGCAAAGATTCGGATCTTGAATGAAGAAGAAAAACAGAAAAGGTTAGGAACGATGAGGTGTTATTGGGAGAAAGAGAAGATTAAAGAGGCCATGCTCAAGCAAGAAACATGTGTTAAATGGGCTATTGAGGGGGATGAGAATTGTAGATTCTTTCACACAATTATTAGAGGGAGATTGTAAAAAAAAAAAAAACAGGATAAATGGCCTTTGTATCAATGGGAAGTGGAAGGAAGAACCAGAATTAATAAAACAAGAAGTGTTTAATCACTTCAGGTCCATTTTCAAGAATTGATGGTAGTGAAACCAGGCTTCAAAAGGTCTTGGTTTAAAAGGCTTTTGAAGATGTTGAAACACTGCTTGGAGAGACATTTTTCAATTAACGGAAGAAATTAGGCTTGGAAAGTGGAACTGTGGGGTTACAAAAACCCTCGGCCCTGACCGTTTGCCTTTCAATTTTTTGAAAAGCAGTTGGGAGATTGTTGACGTAGATGTAATCAATTTCATTAAGTGTTTTGAGGAGTTGGGTGGACTTGATAAAGGGTGTCACTTCTCTTTTGTCACTTTTATTCCAAAGTCGAAGCATCCAACCTCATTGAAAGATTATAGGCCGATAAGCCTCATTGGGTGCCAATATAAAACCATCGCTGTACTCCTGGCCAGGAGACTGAAGCAGCTAATATCTTTTATGATCAGCAATGTACAAACAAGTTTTATAAAATGGAGGCAAATTTTGGACGGTGTCTTGATTACAAATGAGTTGGCCAGTTGGGTGAAAAGTAATAAGAATGAGCTATTTTTGTTTAAAGTAGATTTTCAAACGTGCATATGAATCTATTAATTGGAATTTCTTGGACACTATAATGGAAAAGATGGATTTTAGGGCTACGTGGAGAAACTGGATTTAGATTTGGTTAGAATCAGCAAGGATTTCAATCCTTGTAAGTGGGAGTCCTACGCTGAAATAATATTGAAAGAGGGCCGCGACAAGGGGATTTGCTTTCCCCTTTTTGATCATGGCTGAGGTACTGCTTTTAATGATGGAAGAAGCTGAAAGTAAGAAGGTGTTTGAAGGTATAAATGTGGGGGATAGTGGCTGTGTGGTATCATATCTTCAATATGTGGATGACATGCTCTTTTCAGGCAAGTGGTCAAAATGGAATGATATAAACTTCAAAAGCCTGCTGCAATGTTTTCAGTTAGCAATTGGTTTAAAGGTAAACTTGAGAAAAAGCAAGTTATATGGTGCAGGAGTTTGTAGCTCAGAGGTGGAAATATTAGCAAAGGAAAATAGGATGCTCTACAGAGAAGCTACCTTTTGTTTATCTTGGTTTACTTGTCGGAGAAAACATGAAAAGATGCAAGTATTGGCAGCTGGTACTGGATAAAATTGAAAATAAATTAAATATGTGAAAGGCGAAGACTTTGTTAGTTGGAAGAAGATTGACTCCGATCAAGTCAGTTTTCGAAAGTTTACTTTTATTTTTCTTCTCTATATTAGAGTGATTAAATATCTAGCGAGTAAAAAAATGCTTTTCTTTTGGGGAGGGGTAGGCAAGGGGTAGAAAATTAGCGTGGTTAGCATGGAATAAAATTTTGGCAAAAAGAAATGAGGGGGTTTGAGTGTGGGTAGCTTCAAATAAAAAAATTTGGTGTCATTGGGAAAGTGGTGGTCGAGGTTTAGGACAGAGGATGAAGCATTGTGGGTTCAGATAATTAAAGCAATTTATGGGTTTAGAAGTGGCCTTGAGGGAGGCTTGGGCAGGTCCAGGAACTCGGGGGTGTGGGGAGAGATTATTAAGGTGGGCTAAAATTTAGACAAGTATGGAGTAGATTTTTTAGGGTATTTACGTGAAGAGTAGGTGAGGGAGACAAACTAACGTTTTGGGTGGATAATTGGGCAGGGGTAGGAGCCTTAAAGGATAAGTTCTCTAGATTATTTTCATTAGAGTCAGATGAGAGTGTTTGGTGAAGGAAAGGTATGACCCAGTGTGAGGAGAATAGAGGAGGTGTTGAAGGAGGAACTCGAAGGGAGGGAGTTGTTGAATTTACACAAGTGCCGCAGCTTTTGGAAAATATAAATTTTCATGCAAGGGAACCTGACCGGTTACATTTGAAGTTGGATCCAGGAGGCATTTTCTCAGTCAAACAATTGTGCTGCAAGATTGAGGAAAGCTTATGTCAACTAATGCGAATACTACAACCTACTTGGTGGAACTTGTGGATACCAGCCAAGGTGAACATATGTGTGTGAAAAGCTTTGCAGCATCTACGAAGGATAAGGTAAACATATGTGTAATTAGACATAAGAAATGATTTTACAAAGTTGCCCTTACAATAAATTACGTCTCTCCAATTTGCTCTCTCTCTCTCTCCAAGCCCGTTTTACAAATCCTCCTCAGCTGGCCAAAATACACCGGCTATGGTTTCTTTCTCTCTCTTCCCCTCTCATCGCTGCAATCGCCAGCCGCTGATCTAGACTCCGATATCCATTGTATGTTGATCTTCATCGCGCACCAATAGAAGATGAGATCCGAGGCAATGAGGCAATTCAAGGCAATCCGAGGTGAGACGACGAGATGAATGGCGAGGCGATAGGAACAAACGGTGAGGCCTCTCCGGTCTCGAATAGTGACTCTTCAATCTGATCGAATTTTGATCTAATTGACTACCAAAGGTAGTTCTCCTTCAAGGCATCTGTGTGGAGATCGACAAGCGAAGGAGATTGACGAAGATTGAAGGAGATCAACAAGCAAAGAAGATCAACAGGATCGGCAGGTGAAAGGAAAGATCGGCGCGATGGAGGTGAGACCAGCAAGTGAAGGAGACAGCGGCAAGTGAAGACAGTGGAGGTAAAACAGGCGAGCCGAGGTGATATCAGCAAGCAAAGATGGAGGCAGTGAGATCGGTGAGCAAAGATGGCGGCGGTAAGATCGGTGGATCCACAGGTGAAAGGAGAGATCGGTGCGGCAGACGTGAAACCGGCAAGTGAAGGAAAGATCGGCGAGTGAAGACAATGGAGTTAAGATCGGCGAGCACAGATGGAGGTGGTGAGATCGGTGAACGAAGATGGCAGCTGTGAGTGGCGATGAGATTGGCGAACGAAGAAGGAGATTAGTGTTTGACTGCAATTTGTTTTCTGAAAAAATAAGTTTTTTTATTAGTTGTTTTTAATACACTTTTGTATATTTTTTTTCTAGACATTTTTAAATATTGATTTAGACATTTTTTTTATTATTTCATATACATTTTTTTTATCATGAAAATAAATTGTTTGTATATTGCTTTAGACCTTTTGTAACTTTTCTTTAGACATTTTTACACGTTCATTCAGACACTTTTTTATTGTTTCAAAAACTTATTTTTTAGGAGAGTAAATTGTTTGCGTATTGGTTTAGACACTTTTAAATATTTCTTTAGACATTTTTCAGTATCTATTCAGACACTTTTCATTGTTTCGAACATTTTTCTTATTTTTCTGATAGTAATAAATTATTTACAAATTACTTTAAACACTTTCAGATATTGTATTAGATACTTTTACATATTTTTTTAGACACATTTGTTCAATACTTTAGATACTTTTACAATGATGTATATTCTCACAATGGCGATGCAATTTGGAGGAAGTACAATGACGTCAAAATCCTTTAAGTATGACAATCACCGGCTCTGACACTGGAGGAATCAACAGCAGTAAGCTAGGGTTTTTGTAGAAAATAATATTTTAATTAAGAGTATTTTTATCCATTTTTTAAATATTTTATATCTTATATATAGAAGATTATGAGTTGGGTTAGTATGTCTAATTAAACATATGTGTATAATAAAATAATTAGTTGATCATTGTTCGGTAAATTGCGTGCTGGCAACGGACTGATGGAAAGAGGTAAAGAGATGGTGGCAGATGGACAATTTGGAAGGTGATACCATTGCTGTTTTTCTGAATCCTAATCATGATCACTCACTGAGTAAAAAACAGGGTAAAGTATGGGAGGCCGTTACTTTTGTGACGGTCTGGTCACTTTGAAAAAGAAGAAACAAAGCTGTTTTTGGGGAGCATTTGATTTCGAATGTGCAGGTGCTTTCTAAATTTCAGATCTTATCTTTTTTGTGGATTACTAGTAGATGTGAAGTTAAAATGCTCTTGGACTGAATGATTGTATAGTCCTAAACTGGCTGTAAAAAACTGGTTGTAGAATTCTGCAGGAATGAGCTTATAGGTGCGGTGAGGGCTGAAGGGTGTTCCTGTACAGGTGATTAGCTGCTGGCTAGTCCTATTTTTTGTACTCTCGATTGATTATATTAACACTATTCTGATGGATGATCAAGAAAAAAAAAAACGTATAGCAGCTGTCGAACTTACAGAATCTGTAGCCTGGACAAGTTTCCCAACGACTCTGGTATAAGGCCGAATAGTTGATTGTTTGAGATGTCACTGTTTGTAAAATAAAAATATATATATAAGCCAAACCTAGCAAAAAACTTAAGGGTAAATTATAATATTTTTTTATTTTGAGATTTAATACTAAATACACTTTTAATCTCAGATTTGGAAGCTTAGTCGTATTTCCCTTGCTTTTTTTTTTTTTTCAATTCTAATGCAAAAAAAGGGCAATCTTGCATTTATAAAGAAGAATAATTAATATTTTATATTATTCATTAACTATGAAAACATTATTAGACAATTTAAATTTATTGAAAAAAATTCACAGACAATTTAAATTAGAATAAAAAAAAAGTTAATGTCAGAAAAAGTAATAAACAACGGGCTTAATATATGTATGTGAAATCTAAAACAAAAAATATGATTTGTGGGTACGAGAATTAACTACCTATATAATGTGTATGTGAGATCTAAAATATATATAGGGGTTAAATTTAATGTTTTACCACAATTATTATATTATATGTGTATATTTTCGTAGATTGAGTGGGGTCATTTGAGTGGTCCATTAGAGGCTATGTGGCATCATCTTTGGGTAAATAAATCATTTGAGCTTATTATTTCGGTAAAGTTCAATGTTATACTTTGTGGGATAGATATTATATAACATCCAATTAATAAAAAAAAACTTTCATATTAAAAAAAAAGTAGGGGTAAGTGCTGTAAATTTCAAGGAGTGTGATTAATATAAAATATTGAGGGAAAAACTCTAATTCACCCAAAACTTAATTAGAAAGAGAAAAACCGTAGCATATATGCATCTATAGGCTCGTACTTATGTATACTTACAGTGTTGTCAAGTACTCAAGTTGACCCAGATGTCCGTCGATCTCCCCGGTCACTGTGCCCTGGTTGATCTCTCTAGTATTCCAAAATTCAGGACATAAGAAATTAGTAATTGTAATGGGATTAAATAATAAAAATAAAAATAAAAATAAAAGATAATTTTATTACCTATGACTCAAATCAATCAAAAAAATAGACTATGTATAGCAATTAATCTATAATTTTTATATTTTAAATTGTTAAAGTATCCAACTTAAAACTAAGTGGTGATAAGTGAAAAAGCTTTAATTACTACAATATAAAATCGGAAGTAACTTCTATATTAAGCTATGTGGTACTTAGTATAAAAATTTTGGTGTTTTTCTAAATAAATTGGACAGGGGAGTAGGAAGTCAAGTACTCCTCATATCCTAAATCTAGTGCATCATTCATTATTTATGTCAATTAATTTATGATTCTTTATCATCAATATTTTGGTATGTAAATATAAATTTTTATATATAAACAATAGTTTAAAACTTGCAAGTTTGAAAATTATTTGACAAATAATAACATAAATAAATTATCTGATGCTGGGAGTACATTTTGTCAAAGTGTCATTGGTTGTCTGATGGATGGACAGAACAATTGCAAGAGAAGATAGTAGGATTTCTGTTACAGGATTCACGTGCGATGAACGGGAGACCTGGTGGTAAACCCTCTAAGCCGTACAGAAATTGTTGAAGAGCTTCAACTGTACTTAATTTAATTCAACAACAAATTAAAATACGATTATAAGTACGAAACCAAAACATTAAATAGAAATAGTTGCTTACACTTACACATGACATGAGGTGGTCTTCAGACTAACAACTGAAAAACTAAGCAAAATGGCTTATTTGACAGATAATATTATATTAATTATGTTCATCCGCTCGATCGTTTTTATAGTGACAAACAGCCATCACTTTAGTTAAAACTGACAAAACATGTATAGGCGAGGCATAATGAATGACCTTCACCACACGGCAGCAATTTCTGAGCCGGTTTGCATTCAGCGCTCTGTCGCTGAACTACTTCTGCATGCATCTGGCCGACGCAGGAGCAAATAAAAGCCACCAAACAAAGCAGCAGCTTCACCCTATAAGCCAAACCCATATCTGCCACTCAGTGGTGCCAACAGCCCCTAAATTATCGATCGAAAATTATGGAAACCATAACTAGAACTAGAAGTGGCAATATATATGTGTGTGTAGGGAGAGGGAGGGGGTCGCATCTTTTCCTTCTGGTTCTTAAACCAAAGGGAACGCTTGGCCCCTATTTCTTAATTATTCTCTTTACGTAGGTCAATTTGTACTTTACCTTCCGATCAAGCAAGGTACCAGTCATGTGAACCACATGTAGCTAAAATTTATTATTCTACTCGATCCATGCATTTCACCGTAGTTCATTTTTACAATCTAAATAAATAATTTCTGCTCATAGGTTTAAAATTTCATATAACAAGGCCAATTATAATGTACACATCCGCATGTAATTTTTTATTATGTAGAACATGAGTTAATATCATGGATTATCCCTTGTTCGCTCCTAAATTTATTAATAATATTATATTTTGGCTAGAAACTTATTAAAAATATTTCATTTTAGCCTCTACTTGATGTAATTGGTTAACTCAGAGTATCTGTCTAATATCAACTTTTAAAATTATAATTTAAAAGGTAAATTACATAGGTTATCCCTAAACTATCTCAATGTTGCTAAATCATCTCGGAATTATAAATTGTTGCACCAATCATCCTTACACTACCCAACTATTGCACCCATCATCATACCGCTATATCATATATTAAAAAGTGATAGACGTTGGGGGAAAATTGTACAGTTAGTCCTAACATTTAGGAAACTTTTCTATTTTAGTCTTAAACTTTTTTATTTAAAGCTTTTAAGTCTTTTATCCTTTTTTTTTTTTTTGTTGATTTATTGGAGAGCCTATATTAATCATTACTAGGATTTATGAGATATTTTCTAATTTTTAAAAGCAACAAAATGAATCAACGGAAAACAAGGAGGTGAACAACTACCAATAAAAAGTGTCGTGGGCCAAATTACCGAGGCCATGATGAGAATTGAAGTATTAATCTTTCTCTTGTGACTTCTTTCTCTCTTGATTCTTCTTCTTGCTACGTATTTCTCTTGTTCTTCATGTACCATACACTACTCATATCCACCCATTACCTAAGCAATTTATAAAAATGAATATAAAAAGTAAACAAAACCAAAATGCTATTTTATTAACAAAAAATTGTAGAATCGAATTAATCAAGCTCATACCAAAAACCAAAATATTTGCAGTACAATTTCTTTGCCCCATCTTTGTGCCAGACGCCCACAGCTACAGCTTGGCTGCTGCTCCCTTGATCAGCATCTGATTTTCCCAAAGCTGAAGCCAAATGTCGCTCTATGAACTGTCATCAACATAGCATGTGATCCACATGTGCGGATATCTTCTATCACGTTAATTACTCTCTTCAATTGCTTTCCCTTTCCATCCCTTCTCTGTACTGCGACCTTCTCTAAGCCTTATATGCTTCCTTCTCCTCTTTTCTTCTAGCATTCAAAGAATCCATCCAAAACCCAAGGTGAAATAATGGTGAGTCGAACTGGTGATCTAGTGGAGTAAGTGCACGAAGCTCACAAGTTTGAACTATAGCCTTTGCTTTGCTATCTTTCGGCTACGATCCCTAAATTTCCTGATTCTCCCTTTCACAGATTCATACCGTTTACCTTCGGTCTTTTTATTTCTTTCTCCTTCTCATGTATTTTTTCTTATGACTTCTTAGTTGGGCAATAGCCAGTGGTGGGGGAGACATGGCGGCTATGATGGTGGTGAGGCGGATGGAAGGCAGTTGATATTAGGTATATACATTATAGGTCTGAACTAGAAAATTGTAAAATTTTAAGACTTAAATAGAAAATTTTCCTAAATATTAAGACTAATTGTGAAAAATATTTTTCTCCAAATTTCTGTCACTTTTTAACGGCTAGTATAACGGCAAGACGATGGGTGTAGCAATTGGGTAGTTTGAGGATGATTAATGCAATAATTTATAGTTTTGAGATGATTAACTAACATTGGGCTAGTTTAGGAATGATGACTGTTATTTACTCTAATTTAAACTATTAAATAACTATCCTAGAGTAAATTCAAAACCTACAATAATGTTTTGATAGTTACTAGAAAATTTATACTCCATTCAGAATGAAAAAACTACTAATTTAAATTTAATTTAAATTATCTATTGGCTAATAAAACATTATTGTATAGTCATGGAAAATAATAATCAAATAATTTAAATTATAATTTAAAAATTTATTGTTGAGATAAATTCCATATAATGAGGGACCAAAACAAAATAATTTTATATATTTAGTACCAATAAGCTATGAGGGACATCGATTTCAATCCTTTACAAGCACACCACAAACACAATGATGCTTATATTGATGAAGGTACATTTAAGCATTTTTCCCTTTTCTAGATAGATACAAGGTATGTTGTCTCGCATGATATAGTCGGTATTTTTTTATAATAAATTTAGTATGAAAAATTACAATAATACATAATTAAAAAAGTATGAGAAAGATTTACTAAAGCCGAATTAACCTGAACAATAACCAAAAGCAGGTAAATAGAAACATAAGCATCATATGTACTGCAAGATAATATATAATTTTTTTATTAAAAAAAATTCACTAAAATTTTTTCTCCTTTATCAACTTAAATTCTAATTTTTAATATCAATGAGAAAGTTATTTAAAAAAATTTACTTTCAATTTTAGCAATTATGGACCAAATTATTTTATTAAACCATACAAAACAATTCATACAACAAAATGCAATCATGAATAATAAAATAATATTATTAAAACACAAAATTGTGACGTGATCTCCCACCTAGTTAATTGTTATACTTAGTAATCAAAGTGCCAAGTCTAGTATAGGTACAGTTGTGCCCAGGCATTTGTCTTGTGGCTTTGGTAGTTATCATGTTTACCAGAGTAGGGAGAAGCCAACGATTAGAAGCCTAGTTGATGAGGATATTGGTTGAGCTAGTTAAGCCCAGAGTTAGAGCATTTCATTGGACCTTAGTACATTCAAAAAGAAGGGCTTGTGATCTGCGAGATTGGTTAAGGGCTAGCGGGTGCACTAAGCAAATTTACTATGGATGAGCCACCCGAGAGATTTTACATGGCTAACCACCTCCCGATAGTTAATTGAAGTGATGGTGAAATTGGTTCCCCACCAAGAAGGTAAGTTGATGTGGCAAAAGCCATGAGTGCATCATTTCAACGTGAGGATGATACAATGTAGTCAAGGTACAGTAGTTAAGTATCGAGGGTGGAGATGGTTTTTTGTAACCATAGTTAAGTGAAGAATGGTTGTTGAGGAGTTGCTTAACAGTGTTAGAGGTCAAGAGGCCTAGGAGGTAATGTAGGTGTCGACTAAGCAATTGACTGTGCAAGAGTTAGTGGACAAGTTTCATATTTGTTAAGCTAGCTTACACTAAGGGGTTTGGTACAGGGGTGATGGGTGTCAAGTCAAAAATAGAGTGGAACTTTTTCAATATGAATGTTAATGGACAAGTTTAACTTGTTAAGTTAGCTTACACTAGTGGGTTTTGGCATAAAGGAGTGAGTGGAGGAGGTTTATTGGTGTTGAGCTTTCATTAAGATCCTGCTAGTGTAAAGGTAGTGGACAGGCTTCTAAAAGCTTGTTAAGCTATCTTAGACTAAAGGGCTCGGCATAGAGTTTGGTGTGGAAGACTCATGATCATTGGATTTGTTGGGATAGCTTTGAGTAGTTAAATGTACTTTAGCAGTATCATGTGCTAAAGGTAGGGAGAGGCCATACTACAGTCTTCAAGGATAAAAAGAATTGCATTAAAGTGTTCGTACTGAGTAAGGTCAGACTAAGGTGGGGAGAATAGTGAATAGTATTTAGATTACAGTTAAGAGTGAGTACAAAGAATGACATTAGTCATAGTACCTATATGAGATAGAGCCCAACTCAAGTGCCCTGAGGGCATTAGCTGATTGGGTTGGTTAGTTTGGTGCCAAGTGGGTTGTTGTGACCACCACCCATTGGTAGGTTTGATTGGGATATGCTGGCACCATATCCTAGGATAGCGTTTGAGGTAGGGAGATTGAATTTAGAGGACCAAATTCTTCAAGGTGAAGAGAATGTTATAGCCCTCATAGCGGAATGCTCGTTAAGCGAGGCAAGTACATAAACCCCTAGATTTAATACCTTTAATTAAAGGTAAATTAGCAAAATCAAGTAAGTTATGAAAGGTTTAAAAGGTTTTAAGTGGTTTATGGCACTAGGTTTGCTTGGGGGCAAAATGGTCAGTTTACACCTTAGAGGGTCAGGATAAGTCACAGAAGTAAAAATGAAGTTTTCAAAACCCAAAGCCCAAGTTAGCAAAGTTTGCTAAAGTTTTTAATTACTTAGTTACTATTTTAGGAAGTGGTCCTTTTGTCAAAAAATAAAAAGTTTGGGGAGAGGTATGTTTACTAGGTTATAAACTTGTTGGAAGGTTGAGGTTGCCATTATTCACTCAATTTTTGCTCCAAAATTCATAGCTCTCTCTTCCTCCCTTCATCTCCTCTTCAAATCTTCAGAAACTGATGATTTCTAGCTGAAATTTGAAGCTTTTCTTGATGCCCAAGTGGATGGAAGCTTGCCTTCATTTTGTTTTGTGATTTTGAAGCTTCAAAAGGCGTTTTTCTTGCTTGGGCATAGTGTGTTCGTGTGGTAAGCTCCAATCCTTGATGATTTTATGTTCTTGAGCTCAATTAAGCTTGGGTTTTGCTTGGATTATGTTAATCTAGTGCCATGAACCTTGTTTGTTCTTTGGAACCTAGGAAATCTTAATGGAACCTTTGGACTTGAAGTTCTTGGTTTTTGGTTGCTTGATTGAGCTAATTCAAGAATAATTGAGGTAACGGATTTACTATTCAAGCATATTTGATGCCATTCATAGCTTGTTTGCTTTTTAAATTCAAGTAGTTTGATGAAAGGCATTAGTTTGTGGATGGTGGTGAACATGTTGGACTAGTGAGCTTTTGATGGTTTGTGTGGTGTTTATGGACACCATAGGATTGGTTTCAATGGTGCATTGTGGCTTAATGCATATGTACTTAAAGGTTTGAGGTATTTCAAGGCATCCCTATGTTAGTGTTGTGCTCAAAAACCAATCATGAGATGATTGTATTTTTTACACATTAAGTCATAATATTTTATTAAAGCATTAATCCAGCAATTATGTTTGTTGTTTTGTTTCTGTGTAACTTAACAAACATAATTGTAACCCTAGAATAATGATATTCTTAAACGTCCCTAGTCTAATATTATTGTGCAACGGGTTGCAATAATATATAACGACTAGCATATGTGGAGACTAATATGAGATATGTAGTCTGCATATGGGTACAAGTTGGAGAACTTGTGTACTAGACCGACCCACCATGAGAACACTACATGGATCGTTATATGAGTGTCATAAGTGATTCTCATAGTGATCATGGTATATGTAGTCCTTCGACCTAAGATCATCAAGGTTCCCTACATATGAGTCACATACTTTGATATTTTCCTTTGTTGCTCGTAACTGAGTGAACTTGAAGGAAGTCATTGGGTATGCAACATATCATGCGGAGGGATTTGTATGATCAAAATGGGATTTGTCCCTCCTATGTAACGGGAGTGATATCTTCGGGCCCCTTAGAAAAATGCATGGCCATGCTCGGATGAGTTGATATATGATATCAATGTCATCAGTTTAAATTGGTCTACTCGGTAATCAAGAAACCAAAGATTGAGCTATACGAGAGTGACACATTCCATGTCTCGTGCTTAGTCTTGATATCTTGGACAAAGGGACAATGGCATATATTGGTGATGATCATAAAGGTTTAGTCGAATCATTGATAATCTTGTCACTTGGGTAGCAATGATGTGTTGCTAGACACCGTTCATTGTTTATGATCATAAATGTGATTTATGATCATTGCCAACATGGTAAGAGCTTATTGGGTAGCACACATAGAGCTATTTGAATCATTAGAGTATATGGGCTAATAATTTGGGTTTTGGTTTCACAATAATTTCGTATTAATAATGGGCCTAATAGTTGAGCCATTATTAAGCCTGAAATTAAAGCCTAATTGGATTAGGGCTTTGAAACCTATTAGGCCTGGAAGTTGAGTCTCACTATAAATACAACTTCTAGTGAGAAATTCGCAGATCTCCTTGCCCTAGCCTCCCAAAAAGACAGCCGCACTCTTCTCTTGCAATTCCTTGGAGGACGTAAGCTAGCACTGCGAGCGCAAGAGAAATGCATCTGTCGGGACGTGGTGAAAGCGTGGTGATCCCGAAAAGCTCGTGTGGATACCATAGAGAGCCTGAACACGTCAACTATTCAGGTTTTGTGATTTAACTCGACAGTTGAGTGAGAGATCTCAACCGAAAATTAGGTATGAAAATTTCGAACACCCAGTTTACCCCGTTTCACTTGGATCCTAGAGGGTTTCGGTTAAATTCTGCTGCGCTGTTTGGCTCCCGAAACCCATCACCCTAGGGCCATTGAATGGCCTTGGAAGGCTCTAAAGTAGCAATGGCATGAAATCTTGAATTTCTGGGCACAAAACAGTTGGGGATGTGTCACCAAGGGTTGGCAATGCGTCGCCAAGCCTTTCGTGAAAGTCACAGGGCATTTTGTACTGTGGCAATGCGTCGCCGGGATAGCTTTGACACCCGGTACTGTTTTCTTCATAACTTTTCACTTGGGTGTCCGATTGAAGCGATTCCAGATTTCAAACAACTACAGTGTAGTGCAATAAAAATTGGATAATCCATGAGAAATCTAGTGTTTATAAAGGGCACATGAATAATCAAAGCTTTGTAAGGGTATCAGTGTGAACACAAGGATGGTTTGTTGGTGGCTCAAAAATAAGAAAATAGTGGTGTATAATATGAGATAGGGAAAGCCCATATAGATACATGGATTTGAGTTGGTGAAGGAATGTGTGTTCTAAAGCATCATATGCTGGTGCTGAGTGGATGATGAGAGTGCACTATTATATAAGGTTCCATTAGGGATATGAAGGTTTTTCTTGAGAAAATAAAGAGAATTTAGTTGCCTTAATTTGCAAGCATTAATTTTAGTTGGTCTTTTGCGTTTGTTGTTGTTTTTCCTTAAAATTGTTTGTTAAGTTGACCTCTACAAGTCTAAATGCAAAAAAGGAATTTTCATATTTTAAAAAATAAGTAGATTTGGGTCAAGAGCCTAGATAACATGAAATATTTAGTAGGTAGACAGTAGTTGATCTGTAGCATATACAATATATGGCGTAATTATTTTTCATTTGATTTAATTGTATATAAGGACTAGGGATCAAGTTCTTTTGCTAGATTTTCTCCTTTACTAGCTTTCTGTTTGTGCATAATCGCCAACATCTCTTAACCCCACCTCTAAACAATAATAGCAATGAAGTGTTGTTAAGAAAATAAGGATAAGGTGATGAGCACAAAGGTGAAAATTAAACCAATTCTCCAAGTTTAAAGGGTAAGTTAGACTGAGTTGATGTTTAGAAGGTTAATTGTCTAAGTTGTCTAACTCAGAGGGCCAAAGATGGCTAAGGCAAAAAAGAAAAACTTTATTCCATAGACAACTAACTTGCTAGTTTGTCTCTTACATCCAAGGCATTTTCCTCAAGTTGTCTCCCTTTCTTACCTTAGTAATGCTTTTCTCTCCACCATATTCCAATCACAGCACCACCTCGCGCTTCGTCTTCAAAATGTACAAAATGTTAGCATCCATTGGTATCGAGTAGGCCAACATTGATGATGGGATTCTAATAGCAGACTCAGACTCAGCTGACATTTTACCAACTTCTATCTAGATTAAGTGGCCCACCATCAGGATTAAGCAAACTTATCTCAAGAGTTTGGTACTTCAGATGTAGGTTAGCTAGGGCAGACTTGGCGGTAAAAGTGAGCACCAAGCTGAGGATGGTGCATCTGACTAGCATTGGGATGAAGGCCATGAAGATGGTCATTATTTTGATTTCATTCATCTCAACTTGTAAGGTTTAAGGGACTTTGTTTTATGTAATTCTTTTGTCTAAAATTTACTTTTATATTAATGCTACGTTAATTTTATTTCAAATTTTGGCTTCATTAATTTAAAATCCATTTGAAACAATTACAATAAGGGAAACTTAGAAAAAAAAAACCAGGGTTTGGCCTAACATACACTTACCCCATCTATTTTCAAAAACCTACACTTTGCTCCCTAATAGTAACCTCCATATTTCATGTTAGTAGGATCAAATGCTTTGATTGCCCAAAAAGTTTTCAAATCATTCAAATCAATCACAAGGTTCATCCCATGTCACCTTAAATCCAATTTTCCCTATATATATATATATATATATTAATTTATTTCTAACAAATTTTCTCCTTTACTAGCTTTCTGTTTGTGCATAATCGCCAACATCTCTTAACCCCACCTCTAAACAATAATAGCAATGAAGTGTTGTTAAGAAAATAAGGATAAGGTGATGAGCACAAAGGTGAAAATTAAACCAATTCTCCAAGTTTAAAGGGTAAGTTAGACTGAGTTGATGTTTAGAAGGTTAATTGTCTAAGTTGTCTAACTCAGAGGGCCAAAGATGGCTAAGGCAAAAAAGAAAAACTTTATTCCATAGACAACTAACTTGCTAGTTTGTCTCTTACATCCAAGGCATTTTCCTCAAGTTGTCTCCCTTTCTTACCTTAGTAATGCTTTTCTCTCCACCATATTCCAATCACAGCACCACCTCGCGCTTCGTCTTCAAAATGTACAAAATGTTAGCATCCATTGGTATCGAGTAGGCCAACATTGATGATGGGATTCTAATAGCAGACTCAGACTCAGCTGACATTTTACCAACTTCTATCTAGATTAAGTGGCCCACCATCAGGATTAAGCAAACTTATCTCAAGAGTTTGGTACTTCAGATGTAGGTTAGCTAGGGCAGACTTGGCGGTAAAAGTGAGCACCAAGCTGAGGATGGTGCATCTGACTAGCATTGGGATGAAGGCCATGAAGATGGTCATTATTTTGATTTCATTCATCTCAACTTGTAAGGTTTAAGGGACTTTGTTTTATGTAATTCTTTTGTCTAAAATTTACTTTTATATTAATGCTACGTTAATTTTATTTCAAATTTTGGCTTCATTAATTTAAAATCCATTTGAAACAATTACAATAAGGGAAACTTAGAAAAAAAAAACCAGGGTTTGGCCTAACATACACTTACCCCATCTATTTTCAAAAACCTACACTTTGCTCCCTAATAGTAACCTCCATATTTCATGTTAGTAGGATCAAATGCTTTGATTGCCCAAAAAGTTTTCAAATCATTCAAATCAATCACAAGGTTCATCCCATGTCACCTTCAATCCAATTTTCCCTATATATATATATATATATATATAATTTATTTCTAACAAATTTTCTCCTTTACTAGCTTTCTGTTTGTGCATAATCGCCAACATCTCTTAACCCCACCTCTAAACAATAATAGCAATGAAGTGTTGTTAAGAAAATAAGGATAAGGTGATGAGCACAAAGGTGAAAATTAAACCAATTCTCCAAGTTTAAAGGGTAAGTTAGACTGAGTTGATGTTTAGAAGGTTAATTGTCTAAGTTGTCTAACTCAGAGGGCCAAAGATGGCTAAGGCAAAAAAGAAAAACTTTATTCCATAGACAACTAACTTGCTAGTTTGTCTCTTACATCCAAGGCATTTTCCTCAAGTTGTCTCCCTTTCTTACCTTAGTAATGCTTTTCTCTCCACCATATTCCAATCACAGCACCACCTCGCGCTTCGTCTTCAAAATGTACAAAATGTTAGCATCCATTGGTATCGAGTAGGCCAACATTGATGATGGGATTCTAATAGCAGACTCAGACTCAGCTGACATTTTACCAACTTCTATCTAGATTAAGTGGCCCACCATCAGGATTAAGCAAACTTATCTCAAGAGTTTGGTACTTCAGATGTAGGTTAGCTAGGGCAGACTTGGCGGTAAAAGTGAGCACCAAGCTGAGGATGGTGCATCTGACTAGCATTGGGATGAAGGCCATGAAGATGGTCATTATTTTGATTTCATTCATCTCAACTTGTAAGGTTTAAGGGACTTTGTTTTATGTAATTCTTTTGTCTAAAATTTACTTTTATATTAATGCTACGTTAATTTTATTTCAAATTTTGGCTTCATTAATTTAAAATCCATTTGAAACAATTACAATAAGGGAAACTTAGAAAAAAAAAACCAGGGTTTGGCCTAACATACACTTACCCCATCTATTTTCAAAAACCTACACTTTGCTCCCTAATAGTAACCTCCATATTTCATGTTAGTAGGATCAAATGCTTTGATTGCCCAAAAAGTTTTCAAATCATTCAAATCAATCACAAGGTTCATCCCATGTCACCTTAAATCCAATTTTCCCTATATATATATATATATATATAATTTATTTCTAACAAATTTTCTCCTTTACTAGCTTTCTGTTTGTGCATAATCGCCAACATCTCTTAACCCCACCTCTAAACAATAATAGCAATGAAGTGTTGTTAAGAAAATAAGGATAAGGTGATGAGCACAAAGGTGAAAATTAAACCAATTCTCCAAGTTTAAAGGGTAAGTTAGACTGAGTTGATGTTTAGAAGGTTAATTGTCTAAGTTGTCTAACTCAGAGGGCCAAAGATGGCTAAGGCAAAAAAGAAAAACTTTATTCCATAGACAACTAACTTGCTAGTTTGTCTCTTACATCCAAGGCATTTTCCTCAAGTTGTCTCCCTTTCTTACCTTAGTAATGCTTTTCTCTCCACCATATTCCAATCACAGCACCACCTCGCGCTTCGTCTTCAAAATGTACAAAATGTTAGCATCCATTGGTATCGAGTAGGCCAACATTGATGATGGGATTCTAATAGCAGACTCAGACTCAGCTGACATTTTACCAACTTCTATCTAGATTAAGTGGCCCACCATCAGGATTAAGCAAACTTATCTCAAGAGTTTGGTACTTCAGATGTAGGTTAGCTAGGGCAGACTTGGCGGTAAAAGTGAGCACCAAGCTGAGGATGGTGCATCTGACTAGCATTGGGATGAAGGCCATGAAGATGGTCATTATTTTGATTTCATTCATCTCAACTTGTAAGGTTTAAGGGACTTTGTTTTATGTAATTCTTTTGTCTAAAATTTACTTTTATATTAATGCTACGTTAATTTTATTTCAAATTTTGGCTTCATTAATTTAAAATCCATTTGAAACAATTACAATAAGGGAAACTTAGAAAAAAAAAACCAGGGTTTGGCCTAACATACACTTACCCCATCTATTTTCAAAAACCTACACTTTGCTCCCTAATAGTAACCTCCATATTTCATGTTAGTAGGATCAAATGCTTTGATTGCCCAAAAAGTTTTCAAATCATTCAAATCAATCACAAGGTTCATCCCATGTCACCTTCAATCCAATTTTCCCTATATATATATATATATATATATAATTTATTTCTAACAAATTTTCTCCTTTACTAGCTTTCTGTTTGTGCATAATCGCCAACATCTCTTAACCCCACCTCTAAACAATAATAGCAATGAAGTGTTGTTAAGAAAATAAGGATAAGGTGATGAGCACAAAGGTGAAAATTAAACCAATTCTCCAAGTTTAAAGGGTAAGTTAGACTGAGTTGATGTTTAGAAGGTTAATTGTCTAAGTTGTCTAACTCAGAGGGCCAAAGATGGCTAAGGCAAAAAAGAAAAACTTTATTCCATAGACAACTAACTTGCTAGTTTGTCTCTTACATCCAAGGCATTTTCCTCAAGTTGTCTCCCTTTCTTACCTTAGTAATGCTTTTCTCTCCACCATATTCCAATCACAGCACCACCTCGCGCTTCGTCTTCAAAATGTACAAAATGTTAGCATCCATTGGTATCGAGTAGGCCAACATTGATGATGGGATTCTAATAGCAGACTCAGACTCAGCTGACATTTTACCAACTTCTATCTAGATTAAGTGGCCCACCATCAGGATTAAGCAAACTTATCTCAAGAGTTTGGTACTTCAGATGTAGGTTAGCTAGGGCAGACTTGGCGGTAAAAGTGAGCACCAAGCTGAGGATGGTGCATCTGACTAGCATTGGGATGAAGGCCATGAAGATGGTCATTATTTTGATTTCATTCATCTCAACTTGTAAGGTTTAAGGGACTTTGTTTTATGTAATTCTTTTGTCTAAAATTTACTTTTATATTAATGCTACGTTAATTTTATTTCAAATTTTGGCTTCATTAATTTAAAATCCATTTGAAACAATTACAATAAGGGAAACTTAGAAAAAAAAAACCAGGGTTTGGCCTAACATACACTTACCCCATCTATTTTCAAAAACCTACACTTTGCTCCCTAATAGTAACCTCCATATTTCATGTTAGTAGGATCAAATGCTTTGATTGCCCAAAAAGTTTTCAAATCATTCAAATCAATCACAAGGTTCATCCCATGTCACCTTCAATCCAATTTTCCCTATATATATATATATATATATATAATTTTATTTCTAACAAATTTTCTCCTTTACTAGCTTTCTGTTTGTGCATAATCGCCAACATCTCTTAACCCCACCTCTAAACAATAATAGCAATGAAGTGTTGTTAAGAAAATAAGGATAAGGTGATGAGCACAAAGGTGAAAATTAAACCAATTCTCCAAGTTTAAAGGGTAAGTTAGACTGAGTTGATGTTTAGAAGGTTAATTGTCCAAGTTGTCTGACTTAAAGGGCCAAAGATGGCTAAGGCAAAAAAGAAAAACTTTATTCCATAGACAACTAACTTGCTAGTTTGTCTCTTACATCGAAGGCATTTTCCTCCAAGTTGTCTCCTTTTCTTACCTTAATAATGCTTTTCTCTCCACCATATTCCAATCATGGCACCACCTTGTGCTTCGTCTTCAAAGTGTACAAATGTTAGCGTCCATTGGCATTGAGTGGGCCAACACTGATGTGGGATTCTTGTAACAGAGTTAGCTGACATTTTACTAGCTTCTATTTGGATTGAGTGGCCTTCCATCAAGATCACACATGACATAGAAGCATGGTGGGACATATACTTATATTCCAACTTCTATCTAGATTAAGTGGCATACTCAACTCAGGATTAAGCAGACTTATCTCATGAGTTTGGTACTCGAGGTGTAGGGTGCCTAGGGCAGACTTGGTGGTAAAAGTGAGCACCAAGCTTAGGATGGTACATCTGTCTAGCATCTGGATGAAGGCCATGAAGATGATCATTATTTTGATTTCATTCATCTCAACTTGTAGGGTTTAAGGAACTTTGATTTATGTAATTTTGTTGCCTAAAATTGACTTTTATGTTAATGCTACGTTAATTCTATTTTAAATTGTGGCTTCATTAATTTAAAATCTGTTTGAAATAATTATAATAAGGGAAACTTACAAAAAAAAAAACCTAGGGTTTGGCTTAACATACACTCATCCCCTCTATTTTCAAAAACCTACAGTTTGCCCATAATAGTAACCTCCATATTTCATGCTAGTAGGGTCAAATGCTTTGATTATCCAAAAGGTTTCCAAATCATTCAAATCAACTACAAGGTTCACCTCATGTCACCTCTAATCCAATTGTTCCTATATATATAATTTATTTCTAATAAATTTTCTATGTCCAAATAATATCTATATTTATAAATTTACTAATAATTTTAATCTATAATAGATTTCCATTTTTATAAACCAAGTTTACATTTTTCATTAATATCAATATTTACTTTATATTCATTTGTTCTGGTTAGTGAATACAAATTCATGTTCATTTTAGCCAAATTAATAAAACTAGAATAACATATTATCCGATTTATTCATAAACATCTTACTTGGTGTTTGATTAAGGTTGATTTATGTTTTTTTTTCATGTTTGTATCAGTTTTGTACTTGTGATTAGTTCATTCAATAATTAGTTACGAGCGAAAATTCATTTATACTTACTCTTGCACTATCTTATAGTAATTTTTAAAGTAACTTATATATAATTAGTTTAACAACTAGATTTTTTTGTAAGGAATGTTCTATAAATTCAGTATTAATATATATTAGAAAAACTTACAGAAAACCCTTAAAGGTTTGGCCTAACCTACAAACCTCCCTCTATTTTCAAAACCTACATTTTACCTACTGATAGTAACTCCATATGTTATGTTAGTGAGCTCAAATGCTTTGATTGCCCAATGAGGTTTGTAAATCTTGCAAATCAACCATAAGGTTCATCTCATGCCACCTCAATCCAATTTTTCCTAAATATAATAATAATAATTTTTTGCTTCCAAATAATTTCTATATTTATAAATTTACTAATAATTTCTAAATCTATTATATATTTTTATTTTTATAGATCAATTTTATGTTTGTAATTAATATTAATATTTATTTTTTAACATCTTATTCACTTTTCAATTAGTTCAAATAAAGAAGTATCATTTTTTAAGGACAAATATATTTTGGCTAATCTCATTTTATTTTCTAATTCTAACCCATCTGAAAAAAGTCTACCCATTCTATAATTTTTTTTAGTAACACATAATATAAATTATATAGTAATATTTTTGTATCATTATACCAATAATTACGCACATTTTTAGCTAAATGGCAATTAATGTTATATAAATTTGAGCCTACCTAATGAAAATATTAGTAAATTATACTTATTTTTAGCCTACCAAATGATTAATATATATATTAATAATGAATTTATAGAATGTACTTTACAAACAATCTAGTTGTTAAACTAATTATATATAAGTTACTTTAAAAATTACTATAAGATAGTGTAAGTGTATGAGCAAATGAATTTTTGCTTGTAACTAATTATTGAATGAACTAATCACAGATACAAAACTGAAACAAACATGAAAAATATAAATTAACCGTAATTGAATAAAAAATAAGAATTTTATAAATGTATCAGATAATACATTGTTTGAGCTTTATTAATTTGGCTAAAATGAACATGAATTTTTATTCACTAACCAAAATGAATGAATATGAACTTAATATTAATATTAATAAAAAATGTGAACTTGATTTACAAAAATGGAATTATATTATAAATTAAAATTTATTATTAAATTTATAAATATAGATATTATTTAAAAGTAGAAAATTTATTAAAATTATATTATATATTTAGGAAAAATTAGATCGAAGGTGGCATGGGATAAAGCTTGTAGTTGATTTGAATGAATTGCAAACACCTTGGGCAATTAAAAATAGAAATGGGAAGTGTAGGTTAGGTTAAACCTTGGGGAGTTTTGTAAATTTCCCATTATAATAATTAATTTCATGTTAATTTTAATACCTGTAAATTAAAAAAATAAACAAAAATGAAATAGAGGGATGAATGAGTTTCAATTGTTTGCTAAGAGCAACTGAAGTTTTCAATCGTTCATGTTTAGCTTGTACAAATTGGAGCAATTAAGTCTTTTAGTTGCTCTCATTGGTCGTTATTCAGTTGCTTCAAAACTGAAGTCTAGGAGATTAGTAACTGAAGCTATCAATCATTTTTCAGTCACTCATTACGAATGATTGTAGTGTCTCTCCCATGGGTAAGCCGAACATCAAGTGGACATCTACATCATTGATTTCCAGCTTATGCTCATTTTAGAGCTGTGAACTTCATGCATTCTTGTTGAAGTGTTGAAGAAGGAATACCAATAGGTAGGATCTACATCATTGATTTGCAGCTAAAAGTCAAGTGGATATCTACATCATTATTTCCAGCTCATGCTTGTTTTAAAGTTGTGAACTTGATGCATTCTTGTTGAAACATTGAAGGAGGAATACTAGTAGGTAGGATCTAACTTTTATAGGCTTTGCATGGAATAGTGACTCAAATCGCATTTCAGTTATTGCTTGTACTTGTGTTAGTTTGTGTTTTATCATTTCCATCAAGTCTAAAACCTCGTTTATAAAGCATCCTGGCATTAATTTAATACCGGAGTGTTAATGTATGAGTAGTTAGTATTAGTTGAGAACATTTTTGGGTGATCAACAACATTATAAAAATTTGCAACATCAATTTATAATGGACATAACTGATCTAAGCAACACTTTTCAATGTGTAGGACATCATATATAATTGCACAAAACATCACATTTTAGTTGTTCCAGTATTGAGCCATTAGTGTTGTTCCTTTTTTTTATTGATCCAAACAACACTTTTCAATGGGGTAGAACAACATATATAACTTAAAAAACATCACATTTTTGTTGTTTATAACAAGGTTGTTAAGATAAAGATCCCACCTAAGATCATTTTTCATCATAAAATATCAAGATCATAAAATCAGATCGTAGATCATAATATCTTATTAAAAGATTAAAATTCTTTATAATAAATAATGTAATTCATATAAAAAACCAATTATATTAGAAACTTAATAAAGTTCAAGTGTCATAACAATGATACAACACAATTAGTGTTATAGTACAAATAAAGCTCGAGCCTAGTAAAGCATACATCAGCATAACTAACATAATAACCAACACAAGTCTAAAAGAAATTCATAAACAAACATAACTAACATAATAACCGACAAACTTATGGAAGTACTTTCAAAGTTTCGAGTTTTGTCTTCTGAATGAAAGAAAGGTGAGCTCTTTTTCTTTCTGGATTTACTTCACAATTCAAGTCATATAACCATTAGCTTGAGTGGCCCAACTTGATTGACAAGGATCCAATCACTTAAACTTTCTAATTTAGGTTAAATATAAGTATAACCAATACAAATTAATATTAAGTAGGATTAATAAGATTGAAAAATCCTACTGATTTTAAGATCTTAATCAAAATAATATCCAATCCTACCATATCACCGATCCTATTACTTTTTGACAAGGTTTCATAATGTTAGATGGTGGGATTGTGAGATTCTAAGATCCAGATCATGATCTTAACAACCTTGGTTTCTAATATTGAATAATTATTGTTTTTCCTTTTTGATGACCTAAACAACACTTTTCAATATGTAGAACAACATATGTAAATGTAGACAACATCATATTATAGTTGTTTTCCAATACAGAGTAATCATTATTATTCTTTTTTAAACATATGAATAACACTTTTTAGTGTGTAGAATATCATATATAATTGACACAGAACATCACATTTTAGTTATTTTGTTGTTCTTTTTTACAGGTAGAATGCATCACATTTTAGTTGTTCCTAATATTGAAAATCAATGTTATTCTTTTTTATTGATATGAATAACACTTTATAATTTGTAGACCATCATGTATAAGTACACAGAACATCACAATTTAGTTGTTTCTAATATTTAGTAATTACTGTTGTTCATGTTTACTGATCTGAACAACACTATTCAATGTACATAACATATATAATTGCACAGAACATCACATTTTATGTTAGTTGATTCCAATATCGAGCAATCACTTTTGTTAATTTTTTAAGTTTTATGGACATCATTGAAGTTTAGAAGTATTAAGTATTTAGAGTTTAGAAAATAAAAATCATGCATGAAACATCTTCTTTCAAGCTTTAGTGTTTGAACAGCATAATTTACAAAATGGGACAAAAAATTTTAAGTGTAGAGAACAACATAAATTATATAATGAAAAATGCAAGTGTATCAAACAAGTATATAGAATAGAACACAAATGACATTTGTTACAGTGACTTCTGAACCCAAGAATCAGATATGAGCAATATCAAACAAGTATAAAAGTAATATTTTAGAAGCTCACATTCTTTTAGGTTTCTCTAAAGGCTTGGTTGTTTTTTTGTTGCAAGTGTTCATTGGTGGCATTGTGATTGAGTTTGAATGCTCCTGTATTGGTTGTGGTAGTTCTATTAGCTTGGATTCTGATTTCTAGGAGCAAATCATTCTTCATTTTCTTTTTGGATGTCTGTTGCACTTCTTTGATTACCTTGTTTTTCTTAGTGTAAGTTTTAGATTTTTGTTGTCAAATAGCCAAAAAAAAAAAGTTTACTAGGTATAAGAACAAAATTATGAACTGTTGAACAAATAAATCAGGAAGACAAACCCGATCGGTAGAGAACTAGTGCTGGAATGAGTGGTAGCCAAATTTGTGTTTGAAATTGCTTAGAAATCAATCAAAATCATTTGGAGAAGTGTTTATGTTCTCGGAGGAGTAGCATAGATTTTGTTATGACAATGCCATTCTGTGTGAGTTGATTTTGCCAGATAAATTGTCGGAGTTAGGTTTTGGAGTAGGGAGGAAAAAACTGTAACGGTGTAGGGTCTAATATGGGTTGTGTTGTGGTTTTTAGTTATTTTGGATAAAGTGGAAATTTTGTACTTCCTCCATTTCGCATTAATTGACCATTTTACCTTTTTGACTAAAATTTGACTTGAACATATCAATATTAATAGGTATTGAAAAAAATTCTTAAAAATGATATTTAGAAACTATAATCTTTAAAGTTTCATTTTCATATAAAATATTTATATTTTTATAATAAATTTTGAAGGAAATAAAATCATAAATTAATTATTATGAATAGTAAAATGATCAATTTTTGTGAAACGGAGAGAGTAATTAACTAGACTTCTAATGCTGTGGGTTTTTTGTAAATAGTCAGATTGTTCAGTGTGCTGACTAATTATAGTTCCGTTTAGTGATAAGTAATGTTCTATTCAATATAAAAGACTATTTTGTAAAATGGTGTCTATTTCCTAAGATATGTGGTGGCATTTATGTAAATATGGTGAAACTATTAGTGTAGCTTTAGATGGTAAAATTTGACCTGACACAATAACTTAACCCTAACCCAATTATACACAACACGACTTAAACATACATAAACCCAATTAAAATGAAACCCAATAAAATTTAAACCCAAATGACTCAAAACTCGCAATGACACAAGTTTGAATTGGCCTGAAGTTGAATTGACCTGAGCCTAAAATGACCTGAGCCTATCCAAAACCTGACCCAAACTTGAAATAAGCCGTTGACTAAACTCGATAAGATTTTATTTTAAGCCAAATCAACACAAAATCTATAGTTGGTAGATATTTTAAAAAAATATAGTACCATCATTTAATTATTTGTCTTTGATGTTAAATTTAAATATTGGAGACAAATATTTTATTTAATTTTTTTATTTGTCCTAATCATATTCTAATTAGCAACAAAAGTAATATTCGTTTTCAATTATTTTCCTCCAATTTTGAATGTATTTAATGTAGTCAAATATTTTATTTGAATTATTTTATTTGTTTCTAATGCATACTCATTAACCTTAAAACCCTAAACCCAAACCTAACTTTAAACATAAACCCTTAATCATCAAACTGTAAACCTTATACCTAAATATAAACTCCAAACCATAAACCTAAACTCAGATGCTAACCTAATCCTAACCTTTACTATAAATCTTAAATCTAAACTCTAAATCATAAATTTAAACCTAAGACCTTAACCCTAAACTTTAAAACCTTAAAAATTAACCCTAATATAAACCATAAACCCTCAATCCTATAACTAATCTAAACTTTAAACTATAAACTTAAACCTAACCCTAACTCTAAACCTAATCTTAACCATAACCTTAATCTTTACGATAAACCCTAAATCTAAACTCTAAACCATAAACATAAACCCAAAGCTTTCACCTTAACCTTAAACTCTAAAACCCCTAACCCTAACTTTAACCATAAATCGACAATCTTAAATCTAAACATCTAAAGCTGAACCTTAAAACCCTAACACTCAATCCAAACCCTCACCTTAAGCCTTAACTTCACTCTTTTGTTACTCTCCATATTTAATAAGATCTCATAGCCATGGCTTTTATATTTAGTAACTTACATTTTTTGGGACTTCAATATTTAGAAAGTTGTATATTTGTGGAGGAGACTTTCACAATTAGCAACTTCTTTTTTTGGAACTTCTATATTTGGAAATGGGACTTCCATATTTAGTAACTTCCATTTTTTTAGACTTTCATGTTTAATAAGTCTCATATTTTAGGAGGGGACTATTATATTCAGCTGGTTCCATATTTGTGCTCTTCCAAAAACAACTAACTTGCATTTCTAATAATTTTAATGATTTTGGTAAGCAATTCTCAAAATTACAATGTTGGACTCTAAACTTTTAAGTATAGTTCAATAATGTACTTAAATTTTAAAAAATTTCATTTTAGTCATCCATAATAATTATAATGTGGGTCCCTAGACTTTTCAAACTTTTACATTTTTATCAAAAATTTTTGAAATTTTGGAATTTAATGACTAATATTGGACTGGAGTTGCATTTCATAGCAATTTCATAGAAAGTTAATTGGAACAGGAGCATAGAAAAATTGTCACAGTGTGTCTAGGTTATAGTTGGTGAGGGACTGAGTGGACTAGAAAATGAAATGACCTAAATATGTATTAAAATATAGTGAAGAAAATTTTTATGAATTTCTTAATTAAATATACTAAGAAAATAAAATTTAATCTAAATTAAAGCATACAAAAAAAATTGAATTCGTTAATTTAAATTTTAAAAAAATCTGAATTAAAAAATTAAACCAATTTAGTCGTTTCATCTTATACACCAATAACCTGAGTAAATTTGACAAGTTACCCAAAATTGGCCCAAAACCCGAATAACCCAACTTAGACCCAAATAACCCAATCTAATCCAAACCCAAAATCTATTTAATCTAAATCTAAATAACCCAACTTAGACACGAATTAATTGTTATCCCTAGGTGTAGCACTGTGCAATGAGTGTACCATATCTAGATTTGTTGCATTTTTTTACTTAAGATATAAGGAATATATTTTAAAAGGAAAAATATAATTTCCAACAATGTACGAGAACATCTACAAAATATATTATTTTTCGATCAATATTTGTAAATCAAATATATCATTTCCTAAAAGGTACTACTACTATTAAATAAAGAGTGGTTCTTGCATGAGCTTGGCTCATGTATGCGTCTTTGTTCTTTTATCATTTTTATCTATTCTTAAAGATTTGTTTTTTTTATCTATTTTATCTATTTTTTTATTAATTCTTATTTTTTTTAATTTTAGTAGGTTTGTTCTTTTATGAATATTGTTTGTTCTTTTATTAGTTATTATTTGTTCTTTTTGTTAGGCTTGTTCTTATTTTTCAATATTTTGGATTTTTTTTAAAAAATTATGTTTGATTTTTTTCTTTTTTACATATATAAGAATTGAAAAAAGAACACAACAATGAATAAAAGAACATATAAGAACTGGAAAAATAACAAAAAAAACAAAGATACTATTCAATGATAGACCAATGGAAACATGAGAATACGCCAGAAATACATAAGAAAACATATAAGAACTGAAAAAGAACTAAAAATAATATGTTCATTTAATTTTGCCAATATGCTTTTCTAGTGTTATCATTCTATTCTTTCAATGTTGTCAATCTGTTCTTTTAATGTTATTAATATGTTATTTTCAATGTTATCAATTTGTTCTTTTAATATTATCAGTATGTACTTTTTAATATGTTCTTTTAATGTTATCAATTTATTTTTTATGTAGTTTTATTCTAGATCTCGAAAACAAAAAAAATAAGGAAAAAATTTTAAAAAAAGATAGAAAAAGTTAAATAGAAAATAACTGCAGAAATAACACGAAAACGAAAAAATAAAAAAACTGCATCTGGGGGGAGGGGAAGAGGAAACAGTAAGATAGAGAAAGATATGAAAGGCAAAAAAGGCAAGTAAAACTAAAAAGGTTATCAATCTATACTTCTTAACATATTCTTCTAATATTATCAATTTATTCTTTTATACTCTTTTGTTCTAGATCTCAAAAATAAAAAAGGGAATAAAACTAAAAAAAATTAAATAGAAAATAACAACAGAAATAATACGAAAAATGGAAAATGGGAAAACATGAAGGACGTATGTTAACAAATATAAATTCTTAGAATATGCTAATGTCTGGAGCACTTTGTTTGGCGTGATTTTAAATTCAAATAAATTGCACCCAAAGTCCCAAGTCTTTAATTTTCATTACAAGTTGTTCTTCAACTTCCATTTTGTTTCATATTGATTTTAAATATTTATAATTCATTGCATACTAGTACTTAGCCTTACAAAAGTATTGACACAAAAATCTGGTTTGTAGAGAGTAAAAAATTGAAATTCAAATGGTTCATTAAATTTTAAAAAATTATGATGTACATTAAATTTATGAGAAAACAATTACCAAGTAATTTAAAATCAAATTCTCACATGTTCATCTAATATTAGCTTTTTAAATTCTAATTTAAATTGTTTGGTAACTATCTTCATACAAACTCAATATATATCATAATGTTTTTATAATTAATTGACCATTTAAACTATTAAAATTTTCTTTCTATAAATCGAGTTTTTGTACCAATTCAATCTTGACTAAAACTAGGGTTAATATACAAAGGTTTTGGACTGTTATGCAATGTAATGGAGGTTGAGGAAACAATTTATAATGAGAGTTAAAGATTTGGGACTTTTAGCGCAGTTTATCATTTGAAATTGAAACGGTTACATCTGTCTCTAAATGGCGGTGACGGGAGATGGCTTCGGCTTCTCAACTGAGAGATCGTTCTTCGCTTCGCTCGGGTGTTCTTTCTTTTTTGGGTTTTGTCTCGTGAAATTCGTTTCAGGTGCGAGAAACTTCCGACTGGGTAGCAAAGTTTCTTCCAAGGAGAAATTGCTATTGGCTTTGTGTGTTTTGGAAATTCGGTGAGGGCTTTTCCTTATTTGAACTATGTTGATCTATCTCTCGTCCTTGAGGCTTTTCAGGTGTTATTTGCATGATTATCCTGAATCGGTTCTTTTGAATTCGTGGGTCATTCGTGTGCTTCTTGAATTCTTTCTATGATTTTATCTACCTGCTCGTTTGATCGATGGGTGGTTAAACAACAAAGACACAGATATTCGATTCCTTGTCGGTGGTAGTTGCCTTCGTTTTTGGGTTTTTATTCGACCGAGGCTGATCTCTTTGAAAAGAGGTATTTTTCCACGAGTTCTGTTGATGGGCTGGTTTGATACTTGTAGACTTTTACTTCTTCGTTTGGATCAGATCGTTTTGGAATTTCTCTGTTCCTTGTGGCTTTATGGTTTGCAATTTGAGACAGAGGTCGACATATTTGAAGAAATTTGATTTTCAAGTGTTTCCTTGATGGGTTCGTTTTGATAATTCTAGCTCTACATCTCGGCTTGTATCTCCGAACATTCTGGGAATTGGTGGGAAAGAATTTTAACAATAAATAATTGTGGGAATGTCTACTTTGCTTATTTTCTCTCCGACCCTTTAAAGAAGGCCATCGATCACCATTGATTCCTGGAATTAAGGCCACTAGATGCATTGAGAATGCAATTCCTGGTAGTTACCTCGTCCCTGTGAGTAGGCTACTGGGCACCATTGATTCCTAGTAGCAAGGCTACTGGTTGCAATGAGAATGCAATTCCTAGTAGTTACATTGTCCCATTTGAGTAAGCTACTGGTCACATTGGATATGTGATTCCTAGTAGTAAGGCTGCTAGTTTCATTGAGAATGCAATTCCTAGTAGTTACATCAGCCCCTTTGGGTAGGCTACTGGTCACATTGGATATGTGATTCCTAGTAGTAACGCTGCTGGTTGCATTGAGAATGCAATTCCTAGTAGTTTTGAGCCCATTTGAGTAGGCTACTGGTCACTTTGAATATGTGATTCCTAGTAGTAAGGCTACTGGTTGCTCTAAGATTGCAATTCCTAGTAGTGATGTAGCCAAGCATTTATACCTTGGCTTAAGCATCCCTTTTGAAAAGGCTGCTAGCGACACTTGAAAGTGATTCCATACTCTAGTTGTTGTGCTTGTCCCTCTGATAAATGAAACAAATTAATTCATCACTCTGCTAATGTGGGCTCTTGAAACTTAGGAACAAGAGAGGAAGAAGAGAAACCTTTTCTTGCGGTTGTTTTTGCCATAAATATTCGTTAATCTGCGGCAAAGTAAAGTATGCTGGTAACACCTCTTAGAAGGAACACAATGTCCCTTATGAATTGAAAAATACAAAAGCTTAAGGTGCTTTTGTTTTGCGGTTGAGTGACAGCTATAGATTTACCAATGAGTTCCCTGTGGGATCCAGTCCTGGCTCCAATAAAAGTTTTGTTGCTCTAAGATTGCAATTCTTAGTAGTGATGCAGCCAGACATTTATACCTTGGCTTAAGCATCCCTTTTGAAAAGGCTGCTAGCGACACTTGAAAGTGATTCCATACTCAAGTTGTTGTGCTTGTCCGTCTGATAAATGAAACAAATTAATTCATCACTCTGCTAATGTGGGCTCTTGAAAATTAGGAACAAGAGAGGAAGAAGAGAAACCTTTTCTTGCGGTTGTTTTTGCCATAAATATTCGTTAATCTGCGGCAAAGTAAAGTATGCTGGTAACACCTCTTAGAAGGAGCACAATGTCCCTTATGAATTGAAAAATACAAAAGCTTAAGGTGCTTTTGTTTTGCGGTGGAGTGACAGCTATAGATTTACCAGTGAGTTCCCTGTGGGATCCAGTCCTGGCTCCAATAAAAGTTTTGTTGCTCTAAGATTGCAATTCTTAGTAGTGATGCAGCCAGACATTTATACCTTGGCTTAAGCATCCCTTTTGAAAAGGCTGCTAGCAACACTTGAAAGTGATTCCATACTCAAGTGGTTGTGCTTGTCCCTCTGATAAATGAAACAAATTAATTCATCACTCTGCTAATGTGGGCTCTTGAAAATTAGGAACAAGAGAAGAAGAGAAACCTTTTCTTGCAGTTGTTTTTGCCATAAATATTCATTAATCTGTGGCAAAGTAAAGTATGCTGGTAACACCTCTTAGAAGGAACACAATGTTCCTCATGAATTGAAAATACAAAAGCTTAAGGTGCTTTTGTTTTGCGGTTGAGTGACAGCTATAAATTTACCAATGAGTTCCCTGTGGGATCCAGTCCTTGCTCCAATAAAAGTTTTGTTGCTCTAAGATTGCAATTCCTAGAAGTGGTGATGTAGCCAGACATTTATACCTTGGCTTAAGCATCCCGTTTGAAAAGGCTGCTAGTGACACTTGAAAGTGATTCCATACTCAAGTTGTTGTGCTTGTCCCTCTGATATGAAACAAATTAATTCATCACTCTGCTAATGTGGGCTCTTGAAAATTAGGAACAAGAGAGGAAGAAGAGAATCTTTTCCTTGGGGTTGTATCTGCCATAAATATTCATTAATCTGCGGCAAAGTAAAGTATGCTGGTACCACCACTTCGAAGGAACACAATGTCCCTTATGAATTGAAAATACAAAAGCTTAAGGTGCTTTTGTTTTGTGGTTGAGTGACAGCTATAGATTTACCAATGAGTTCCACGTGGGATCCTGCCCTGGCTCCAATAAAAGTTTTGTTGCTCTAAGATTGCAATTACTAGTAGTGATGTAGCCAGACATTTATACCTTGGCTTAAGCATCCCTTTTGAAAAGGCTGCTAGTGACGCGATTCCATACTCAAGTTGTTGTGCTTGTCCCTCTGATAAATGAAACAAACTAATTCATCACTCTGCTAATGTGGGCTCTTGAAAATTAGGAATAAGAAAGGAAGAAGAGAATCCTTTTCTTGGGGTTGTATTTGCCATAAATATTCATTAATCTGCGGCAAAGTAAAGTATGCCGGTAACACCTCTTAGAAGGAACACAATGTCCCTTATGAATTGAAAATACAAAAGCTTAAGGTGCTTTTGTTTTGCGGTTGAGTGACAACTATAGATTTACCAGTGAGTTCCCTGTGGGATCCAGTCCTTGCTCCAATAAAAGTTTTGTTATGATGCCAGCACAGCAGTCAAACTCCTGGATGCATGAACTAGCTAGAGGTAGTGACATAATAGTTTTCACTTCTAGAAAGGAGAAAATGTGTATCAAGAGTGACATCAATGAAAACCACATTGAATGGTTTGAAGTGTGGTAGAGCTTGTATTTTCAGGCTTTACTCATGTATACGACAAGAGGACAACAAACATTTGAGCATGCAATTCGGGGTAGTGATGTTGGCAAAAATATATACTTCAGCAGCGCTTGTTCCTTTTGAAAAGGTTAATACTTTACACTAGAATGTGATTCCTAGTAGTTCTTCATTTATTTTATGATTCCCTTTCATGATGGTTGTGCTCACTGCTGAAACCTAAATGTACTCTCTCGTTTAATCTGTGGGATCCCCCTTTGTAGTTTGCTATGTTTCCTGTTATCAAATGATTGTGATACTACACGATAATTTATGGTTGGAGAGTTTCTGCTTGTACTTGTGAAGATTCAGCTCATAATTTTACAGAAAACTTCAGAGTTTGCTCTTATATGTGAACTATAGAAGAATGAATTTCTGCTTAATTGTATAAACAGTAGTACTGCCTGGTGGTCTGAATTCCTCTGGCATAAATTTCTACTTTGGATGTCATATTCCATGATGCACATGTTGATTTTGCTATATCAATATAGTAATGGAAAATGACTATAGCAACCATCTGCACCGATGGCTCATGATATTTTTCCACGGCTTTTTGGAACTCGGCTTCATTATTCCCGTTTCATAGTTCAATTTTGCAATATCAAAATACTTCGGCTTAAGTGTTCTTGAAAAGGTTACTAGTTACACAAGAATGTTATTCCTAGTAGTTGTAATGCTTGGTGGTATGAGAGGTGATTCTTATATGTGAACCATTGTAGAATCTTTGTCAGATGGATTTCTGTGCAATTGTAAAAAACAAGAGTACTGTATGGCTGTCTGAATTTCTTCGGCATAAACGTTGATTTCATGTGTCGTGTTCCAAGATGTGCAAGTTGATTTTGCAATATCAATATTCTTATAGAACATAACTATAGCAACTATCGTCCCTCATCGTGGCTGATGATATTTTTTCATTTGGGTTTTGAAATTTTGTATCATCATTCTCCGTTTGATGGTTTCAGTTTTGCAATATCAACATACTAGAATGTGATTCCTAGTTAGTCCCAGCCGTTGAATGATTGTGATGGGGTGTAATTATGGTTGGTGTGTTTCTGCTTGTATTTAAGAGTTTGCAATATGCGAACCGTAGAAGAGTTTCGTTGGATGAGTTTCTGTTTAATTGATGATTTTTACTTGGAAAATTATAAGTTGATCATTGGTTACTGCGACGGACGGTCACGGACTAGGATTGTGGCCATGATTGCTGTCCCTGATTATTTCTATCAATGTGAACTGAGTTCTTGTGTTAATATCTTAAATAATGCGTACTTTCCAGGAGCAACGTTATGTGAGAAAGTTTTTGCTTAGTTAGCAGTTAATTTTTGCGTTATATCTGCTGCCATTTATAGATTTTTTGCCGTGTAGATTGTTCTTTTGTTTTCCTTGCCATTCGATTCTTGAATTCTTAATCCTACTGAGAATGTATAAATATACAGGGCATTTTTATATGGCTGTGAAGCTACCTGAGTTTTGTTTGGGATGGTTGGGGATTTACCCTCGGAGATGTGCTTCTGGGTTCAAATTTGTTCTTTGCAATTGTTTTTAATCTATAATCAGTTATTACAGTCTGAATGTGTTGACTAGTGGATGCAATTGAAGTGCAATATCTTATATTTTCTTTCCAGTATTTTTTCTGTTTTTACGTTCAGTCACTTGTTTGCGATAGTTGAGTAATTCTTGTAATTGCTGAATGTGTACTTGCTGTTTTGGTCCCCTTTCTTTGCACTGCTTGATCACTTTTTTTGGGCAATGATCTGGATGCATGTGTACGTATCATGAGTTTACTAGAAGTTGCATTTATTTCAAGACTAAGCTATTAATCTCAAGAATGATACTTCTTTTGTGTGTGTATATTATTTTCTTTGAATTTTGAGTTTGTGCTTCCATTCTTGGTCACTTGTTTTCCACTTTTTTCATATTGGGTATGCTTTATTGCAATGATTCAAAACTTGCCTAGTAGATAGAGTTGCTCATTGATTTTTTTATTTATGGTACTATTTCTGACATCTTCATTCCATTGCCATGTCTTAGTTGGGCAATACCACTTAGCAATCAAGTTTCATGATGTTTGTGTTGATTTAGATGACATTTGGAGAACCAGACATAGAGAAAGAAGCATATAAAAATGCTTAGTGCCACATTGGATATAGAGCCTAACATTGAGGCCTAGATTGTCTAATAGGGCAAGGTTTGTTGTTTGATTAGCTAATAAGGTAGACAACTAGCCTAAAAACAAATAGGACTTTAACATGGAAAGAGAACTCTCAATCAAAGGGACTTCTCATTGCTGTTGGATACTATTTGGTGTTGGAAAAGTCAACCCCTATGGCATCTCCAAAGTATATTCTACAACAAACTCCCAATAGCTACTTCATCATTTATGAAAAGCTAATTTGACTGGTGAAGGCTTTTCTTGAATACACAATTCAAGGCCTTGATAGTGTCTGATTGCAACAATTAGGTTCACGTTGCCTAGTAGTAGCAACTCGAAAGCTAGTTGACCTAGTTTGGTTGGTAGTATTTTACTTATATTATCAATTTGGCATTGTTTGAAGAAATGACATGGTGAGCATGACAAGATTGCATGTGACTAGGGCTAATCCAACAATGAAAATGCGGTCAATGGTGAATGGAATCCCTACGAATTTGTAGGGGCCACCCATAACTCCCATAACTCAAAGGCTAGAAGAAGGACTATGGGGGAAGGGCTCCCTCTACCTAGTCGGAATCCATTGAAGGGCAAGGTTCATCACCAAGCTTAATATTGCCCAACTCAAGGCCTTCCAGCATGATCTCTTTGAGTAGGTATGAGCCATAATCCAATAGGAAATTAGAAGGGAGCTACCTAGGGTGCAAAAAGAGAAGGATGAGAGTCACTTGGCATCAAGTGTGAAGGCAAACCTCTACCCAATGACCCCCCAAAAGCATTTAGAGTTTGATTAGCATGGTCTTTTGGAGGCTGGGTCAAATGGAAGAACAATTCAAAAGTCAATGCCTGTGGTGTATATGAGCTATATATGGTTCTAGCACTTTACGGACAAGATCAACAATGTGCCGACCCAACCCATAAAGGCTTCAAGATGCCCAAGATCCACCCCTATGAGGGCTGATAGATCCCATCAACCATCTGTAATGGTACATCACTTATATAAGGCTGGAAAGCACCACAAATGTCATTATGTGCAAAGCCTTTTGATTGACCTTGACAAGGCGTGGTTTGGATAAATAGGGGTCACCAATTCCACCCATTTTGAGATCTCTCACATGACCTTTCTGCATCATTTTTTAGGAAGTCGACCAACTCTCAAGATGGTAGCCCACCTTTTAAAGATATGATGAGCTAAAGATGAGTCTTTGAAAGACTTCATGATGCGCTTTAATGTTGAGGCAGTAAAGGTACATGAACTCTCCCTCGAAATCGCATTTAATCACTAAAACCCAAGGCTTGTTAAGAGACTTAAGGTTGGCTTAGGATTTACATGAAAACCCTGTGAGGAACATTAAGGAGTTCCTGGGCCGAGCAACCAAGTATATGCATGCAAAGGAGCTTAACAAGCCATTTCCTAAAAACCAACACCTTAAGCCAAAAGACAATGGGTCTTTATCCAAATAGTTAAGGGCAAGAGACCTCATAACAGCAATTGCGAGACAACCAGATGAATATTCTATATGCTTTGGAGTGGCATGATATGGTGACCAAAATGATCACAACCTTACATCCGAAGGCCAATAGGAACTCTAAAAAGTATTGCTAGTGCCACAAGGATAACAGTCATAACATTAAGGAGTGATGGCTGTTGAGGGACTTGATCAAGGAACTAGTGAGAGCAGTAAAGCTACGAGAATAAGTAGATAGTCTAGATTCTCCTTATAGGAGGCAAAAAGAGAGTCCCCATAAACAAGATAAAGATAACTGAGAGCCAAATTAAAATTAAAGGTGTGAGAGGGCTCGGTCACCTAGGATGGTTGACTACTGAAACCTAGGACCAGCTGTTGGGTTGTTCACATGGTCATCATCTTGTAGAAACGCAGGCATATGTGATCACCCAATTAGAGGTAATAAACCCTAAAACATCCTCATAAGGGCAGAGGATTGCATATAATGGTTCCCCATGTCAACCCCATTATTATTATAGCCCGCATCAAAAGCTATTATGTGGAGCCAGAGTACTTGGGCACGAGCCAACTCTAACTTGCTATTTGCATCACTCTTTGATAAAATCAAGGTACAAAGATCTTCATTTAGCATTGTATTTGGTACTATATATGGGGTTCAAAGTGACAAAGTCCCAACTTTGAGGGTTGTCAAATTGCCTTTGCTTATTGGAGTTGGCAATGATGAGCTAATTATCTGAACACCTAAGTTTGGACTTGCCTTCGTCATATAGCACACTTTTTGAAGGCCTATCTAGGTATAATTTCATATCAGACCTGACATAAAGTGGCTAACAATGTTTTTTTTCTACCCTTCTTGAGGTTGCAGCTATTTTTATAGGACATGCTTCAATTAGAAAGGGCTACATTACATGCCTATGTAGGCCTTTAAGCACTAAGGACTTAGAATCAATTGACTCCAAGAGAAGAAAGGAAGAGCCCTTCGAGAATGAGCCTAACCTGCCCATCTTGAAGGAGTTAGATAAGATGGTGATTGTACCTAGACCAGCCACTTAAGTAGGGCATTGTATAAGGATGGCACATCCAGGACTAGGAATTTAGATGTTTGAAAGACATAAATTTTACTAACATAAAAGGAAGCTTCGTATCTCCAAGAGTTGGGGCCCCATCTCATCCAACTCCATATGTGAAATCTGAAATTGGCTTAGGGATGACTTTACAAACCCTGATCTTGTCCAATTAAGAAGTGAAGAGTATGTTAAAGTTGGCCCACATGTTCAGGTAGACACACTTAACGTCGAAGTTGTTGATGCATACTGTGATGACGATAAGGTCAATATGTGAAACCATTACACATGATCCATTTGCCCTCATTAACATATTTTTTTAGCATATTATATCCAACTAGGCAATTTCATGCTCTTATCACTTCCGTACTGAAGACAGTTCCTCCTTTACGATCATATGTATGACCTCTACCATAGGGCCAGGAATTCTGTAATTATCTTTGGCTGGGGAATGGGCCTTTTCTTGATGACAACCCATGTCTTGGTCCCTGGTCATCATCTTCCTTCCTATGAGGGCTTTTCTCCTGCTATCACCAAAGGGAATTTACTAGTGCCATGTATTCATATAGCATGTCCACTTGGATCATTTTCTCTGTTAAATGCTTTAACTACTAGCAATCCTCTATCTTTTGGCCTTTGTCTATGTGATAAAAAAGTAATTTTCTAGCATACTTCTTGTTCCTGGAGCTTATTGGCAACATTCACTTGGTTATAATGTTCCGTTTTTCCAAGGCATATAGTGGGTTAGTATGGGTGCCACATATCATTGTGATAAGGGAAGCTGGACCACGACTCCTATTTTATTATGATAACATATTGTCCTTGGACTTTGGCTTTTCTTTATGAGGTATTAGCTTATTGAGCTCTCCAGCATACATGTATCTTATGGCTCAGTCGAGGAACTCCTCAGTGTTACTAAAAGGATTCTCATGTAGAACCTAAGCTAACCTGGATTCCTTCGACAGACCCTAAGTTATCGCAATTTAATGTAGTTCGGGGGATAAGTCCCGTACTTGGACAACTTTGGCATTAAACCTTTTGATGAAAACCTTTAAGGATTGCTCTTTAATGTGTCATATCTTAAATAAGTGAGAAGTTGTATTTGGAGCCGACATACTATCTAGGAAATGTCATAAGAGAGGTCCTTGAAAGACTTGACATGATGCCTCTTATTGGTTCCAAACTAAAAAGCTATGATCCTTACTAGGGTATAACTGAAAATGTGGCACATGATGGCGTTCGATGTCCTCTTGAATCTCATGGAGGTTATATAGAGTTGCAAATGATTAACCGGGTCCATGAGACCGTCATAAGGGTCGATCTTTGACATCCTAAAGTCATTGAAGATCAGAGTGTTATTAATCTTTTTAGTACATAGTTGGATCTGCATATAATCGATGTCCATTACTAGATCATAGGATCCCTAAACAAGCCTGGGCATCTTTAGATGTTTCTCTATTTGGTCTAGCATCTATAATACCACACTGATGTTGTTGCCACCTAGGTTGTTAATTCTTGCCCGAAATATCTGTGTGGATCCTAATAGAAGCCCTTGCCTAGGATACTTAAGACGGGTCCTTAGGTAGGCCCTACCCACACCCTCCAAAGCCAAATGGATCTCAACTGCCTCTTGTGGTGCCCTTAGCAAGGCTCTTATAATCTCTTGTTATACAGTGTTCCTCAATTACTAAAAGAAAGCATGTTGGAAGGCTTAGAATTAACTATCATCTAGCATAATAGGGTTTTTTTTTTCTTTTTTAGATTACGCAGAGGCGGCAGGAGATCATCACCAACAACATTTCGTCCTGGCTCCGGATCCACAGGACTTCCCTACCAATTTTAGGGTTTCAGTTTGCCATCACTGTCATTCTCATTGTCAGAAAGGTTCAAGTCACGCTACCTGCTCTTGATGCTAAATACCATTGCCGTTCCCATAGTGGCGCGAAATTAATAGCCAAAATAGAAGACTACCAACCAAACAAGGAAGACTGGCCTTAAAACTTGAAACTACGTGAACCTAGTGTCCTGCATTTCAAAGACAATGTCAAAGGCCCAGGTTGTTTGCCCTAGGGAACCCTCAAATGATCAAGTTAGCTTTCTCTAAGAGTGGATGAAAGATAAAGTATTAGGGTTGAGCAAAGTATCTCTTACTTCCGGATTATTGTACGGTTTCCCCTCTTAAAATCATATAAAGGATTGTGTGATTATGGAAGTCTCATTATGGGATAATTGTGTGATTATGGATGTCTTATTATGGGAGGATTCTATTTCATATATTGGAATCTTACTTGAAGATGAATTTGAGACTTTATTCGCTCCGAAGTTGGAGTTGGGGATATATAAACAAAGCACCACTAACAAAAGTCAAGTTCATGGAAAAGCTTTCGGTTATCATATAGAATTAGATAGGCATTCACCACGGCTCAAGCTACCATTTCATGGTGGAAAGATAAACTTACCATTGCCACCAAAGAAAGTGAGGCACCTGGAAAAGCTGACTCAATATCAAGGTTAAGTCATCTACTGTCATAATATAAAGTCAAACAACCTTTTGCCACGACTTGGGCTGCCATCTCATAGTTGGCAGATAAACTTACCACCAACACCGGCAAAAATGAAATACTTGGAAAAGCTAACACAATATTAGGTCAAATCCTATCTGGTCGTATATAGAGTCAAACGACCTTCCGCCATGACATGGGCCGTCACCCCATGGTTGTGCAAATAACTCACCACCGCCACTATAAGTTAAACTATGTGATTCTTAGACATTTTAATTAAGGACTTGTGAAAACTCTCTTTTAATAAACAATGGCAAGAATATGGACAAAGCTATATAGTTATTTTCTATTGTAATTGCAATTTTACACATTCCAAAGTTATTGCAATCCATCAATTTGCTACCTAGTTGGGTTACCTCAAAATTTAAATATGACCAAACATATAAAAATCTGACTTGAAAAATTAATTTACTGTTTACTGGAGTTTGAATTTGAGAGGAAAAAATTGACTAAAGATGTTAGAAAGTTGATCTATGGGGAGGTATTGATTTTCTTAAAATTTGTAGTTTTATTGGAAAAAAAAAAAAACTCTCTTCTCCCTAAATTCTTCTAGAAGATATTGAAAAATTTTATGAACCTGATAGTAATGATGATGGGGAGGATTTGAATGTTGTGGATAATTAATAGATAATGTTTATTTGCTATTTTCAATTCCTTTAGTAGTTTGCGTTGTATGTTGTTTGCTTGCTGTTAACATGTTCATATTATTTTTTACATAGAAAGTAAATGTTTTTGAAGAATAATTGAAGATGGTCAACAACTAATTTCAAGACATAGGTTTTGTTTCTCTAATTTCAAGGCTTATGTTGAAGGTTGTGTAAGTTTGGTAAAAAAACTATTCGGTTTTTGATACATGCTTTTGGTATTTGTATTTGTTTATCTATATAGGTATGTTGATATTGAATTTTCTTTTTTCTGGTATTTGTGTTTGTTAAATTGGATAGCTGTTGTTCTGTGACTAAAAAAAATAGTTACAAAAAACCCCCTTATTAAAATGTCTACCAAAATGTCATAGATTGGATATCCATGGATAAATCTATGGATATCACAAGTTAGGTGGGGCGAGCCGTGAATCAATCCATAAGTGAGTGGAGCGGGTTGTAGATTGATCTATAAAGGAGTAGAGCAATGATGAATTATTCCGTGGAGCAGGTTGACCCATTCTATACCCATCGCTAGTTTTCACTTTAATATCTTGAGATGTTGCAAAAATATCTCCATGGTAAGGAGCAAACCAGCTTCATGTCTCCAAGTGAGAAGATTTTTTTATCTATTTAGTAAGCCATATTCTAATGGTATGAAGGAATCACTACTAAACCTCAATATGAAACTAGTAGTAGGCTATATGAATTCTATAGTTGTATTTTTAAGGTGTAACTTATTCTTATGTTGTAATACCTTTTTCATGGAAATCTTTATATTGTAAATACATGAACAAACTTTTAACTTAAATCATTTACCTTCAAACTATATTTAGATTGACACATTGGTTTTTTTGGGTAGTGTTGCTTTGGCAGTGTAAAACAATAGCTAACTATGGAAATGTTTCCGCTCGCAATGTAAAGGTTATTTGTTGCATGGCGATTGAGGAAAAACTAGTGGAATTGCTAAGAGTAAGGGGAAAAAGGAATGCTTGCGCAAGTATCTAGACATTAATGGAACCGCATTATTACCAAGTAAAGGTCCGGTCATTCGTGGGTCAAAAGACCCATCAAACAAGAAAGTGTAAATCCCCTAGGTTAGTGTTATTTTCATCCTCTACCAGCCTTCTCCACTTTCCTCTCCAAGCTCAGTCCAACACCTTTTTACCCATCAGCTACGGCCAATTGAATCTGGAGATAGAGTTGGTGACATTATTTATAGTGTTATTCCCTTTTCTTGATCAAACGACAACTGATTACCACGAACCATTGAAGGACAAGAGCTTGTCACCCCTTTGAATCCTTTGAATCCACTGCCTACCATTGGCCTTATATCCGGTAATTTCAAGATCGGCTTGTTTCTTGTTTGGTGATACGCCTGGTTGAGAACAATAGTACTATAGCGGAGCTGTATAGTGATGCACATTTGTCCTTGGTCATCACCGGTGCTCTTTTTTTAAGAGATCATCATGCACACCTGATCCAACTCGTTACCTGTGGAACTCTAGAGTGATTCGAGCTAGATCAAATACGTCACTTAGTGAGTTTGTGGTGAGCGATGGTCTAAGCTACAAAGGGGAAAGAGAAGCTAGGAGAATGAAGCCTGACCAGAAATTCCGGCATGCCTTGTAAATAATGTCAAATCCAGGGCCAGTTTTAAACACAGAATCTTGACCTACAAAGAATCTAACCCAGCCCATGATTAATTGGACCTGATTATTACAATTAAATTGAAATGAACTCCCCTAAAACTATAACTTGATTTTGCTAGGGAACTTGTTCTATAAGTTAAGGCAAAGCTGTTTCTTCCAATATTAAGAACTAGAAGAATATTAATTACAAGGTCTTTTCAAAAAATTAATAGTTAACTAGAATTTTTAATCTGAATTTGCACGCGCAATACTTAAAAAACCACATCATCTAATAGATATTTCTTTTAAGGATTGAAAATTCTCATTGAAAAATCTATTGAAAGTTTTTATTTAAAATATAGATCAAAATAAATTACAAAGACAATAAAAAAAATATAGAATTGTGAATTTTTCTGAAACATAATTATGAAAAATTTAAATAATTTATTTTCAAATATTAAATTTTTCTAGAAAATACTCAAGTTTAATCTTCTTGGTGAAAAAAGTAAAAGACCTTATATCAGTAACTCATTGCCTCCTCAATGGAGATCAATTACTAAACTACAAGTTTGTTCCATTCAACCTTTACAATGAAGTTGGGATTTTTATCAAAATTGATTTCCATTACACATATAAAATTAAACAATGCTAGAATGGAACTAGGGAATGAAAAGATAAACATGGTTATCAACATCACAATTTCTTGGAATTACTACAAGCATCTAAAAAGTATATTTTAACTACCAAAGAAAATCTATATGTACAATAATTAATAAAAAATGAACAAAAATCTTAATGTCTATTCTATCTCTAAATATCGTACACTTGTAAGCTATAAGAATTTTTTTTTACTTTCTAGATAATCAACTCAATTGCTATCACAATTATAAATATGTTCAAATCAACATATTTCTCAGTGGATTATGTCTTCATGCTTGAATAGTTTACTTATCTAAAATAAAAGTTAATCAAAAACGAAAAGTGAAAAGGAAACATAACGCATTGAAAGCATGGAAGTTTGAAATAAATGATCTTTTGGTACAAAGAAAATAAAGGATATATAAAAATGATGAAGCAAGAATAGATTAGGTTTTTGTTCACCAAACATGCTTTAAATTGTGGTGGTGATAAACTGAAGATGCATTGAGATGTATTAGAAAAATTTCATGACAAATATTACACTATATAGAGATTTTGGGAATAGCAAAAGATATTTGCATAGGGAATCCATGTATGAAGAAACATCCAATTGTACAGGTTGGAAGGAGTTTTAGTAAATTTTTGGGAAGAGTGAAAAAGCATATAGAAGAAATAACTGTATACGAGAAAAAGGAAATATAATTATAATGAACTAAATTTATTAAATACGATAATTTAGCAATAATTTTTTTCAAATTATGAGAGGTTGTTAATTTTTTTGTAACCTATTAGAATTTCAAAATTTGTTGGGATAGGAGATAAAGAAAAAATGGCAAAGATGTAAAGTTTTAGGAGATAAAATAATGTTATCCACTTTTATTCGCATACAAATTTAAATTTAATTAATTATACATATTTTTTAGAACAAAGGAAGTTCAAATATATAATATATGCATGTACTTTTGTAAAATATTCTCTAATTATATAAATTAATTTTAGAAAATTTTAATACTAATATGAGAGATGGTGAATTTTTTTATAATCCTATTAGAATTTCAAATTTTGTTGGGGAAGGAGAGAAATAAAAAAAAGGTGGCGATGATGTAAAATTTCAAGAGAAAAAAGTAGTGTTATCAACTTTTAGTTTACGCAAAAATCAAAATTCAATTAACTATATATGATTTTGAGAATGGAGAAAGTTCATTAATACAATTGGTGCATGTACTTTGTAAAAGACATGCTAATTAATATATATTAATTATATAAAATCTTAATAGCAAGTTAATTATAGAAAATTAATTATACTATTAAATATAAATTTATTGCAATTGATACCCAATTTTACATGGGTTATAGATTATAGATAAGCAAAAGTTCAAAAGGTAGTTATGAAAGTAACCATATGACACAGTCCAAGACTAGTCTAAAAAATGTAACATTTTTAAGCACCCTTAATAGTTAGTCATAATGCCACATACTCTTCCATACCACACTTTTCAATCTTACAAATATACTTTTGTTACCTCAATCAATTCAGGAGCCACATAGATGTTATTTGAGAGATTACCATCTTTGTCCAACCGATTCTTGTGCATATTTGTTATCTTGTACTTATTGCATCTTGTGACTTCATTACTTTTTCATACATTTGTAAAATGACAAACTCATGATTCAAACTTTTGGATGGTAATTCATTAAAGGCTTTCTCAACAACACTAATTAATTCATCAATATTTTTCAGAAAGTCTTGTTATTGTAAAGATTGTATTGCTTGAAACAATCCTAAATCTAGCACATTCGTGTCAATCAAATACTTCCAGTAGCATCTTGGAAATCAGAATAATCTACACTTAATATGCGGTTTTGTGTTATCCTGATGAATGTAGATTGTACTCCTTGAAGTTATGTGTGAGGCCATTGTTGCTTAATTGCAGGCAAAACCTTTTCAATCAAATATCCTTTATACACTTCATTTGTCACAGATACTATTGGCTTGGTTTTCATTATTCCAACTAGTCTATATTTGTTCATCCTCTTTACAAGCTCTTTATAAACAAATGGGAAAATTCAATGTTTTCTATAAAACTTTGTTCTCATTATTGGATCAAATCGTGGTTTAGCAACAACAACTAAGAACATAATTTTTTTGACGAATCATATGCTTCTACAAGTCCGTAATGGCTTCAGTTCCTTAAGGAGAAGATACTACTTCTTTACTTCTTTGCTTATATAAAACCATTTTCCACCATATGAATATAATCATACATGTAAATAAACATGAGATTATACATAATGGAGCTCCTTTCAATCATAGATAAGTGGTATCTCAATCTCACTTTCTTATTTTATTTTATCAAGTATGGCTTTATGGCGTTTGAGTGTCACCTTGGAGCCCTCTCTTTGAACTGATGGTAAAGAATGCATTTTAACATGTTATGCTCATTTGCCATTGTTTTAATGTTGATTTGATGATATAAAGTTAGATTAGTCACTTTGTTGAATTGCACCTCATATTGCTAGAATATTTTCTTGTAAACTCAACAGCTCCACTATTGTCGATTTGTAACTTTGCCTCCTTCCAAATGCTTGTAACAAAATGTCAAGACTCGAGAGAGAGAGAGAAAGAAAGAATGAGGAAGGGATGGAGAGTGAATTGAGAAGAAATAGCCGATACCTACCCATGCTTCGATTTTCCACTGGTTTTTTAGCCCTTCATTAAAGCCACACAAACTACATGCCTTTCTTGTTTGACCAACACTTTGTGCTATTTCTTTTCAATGCAAGGATTCAATGAAGTGTTAAATTCCAAATTTGTTTTGTATGCTACCGGTGTGGGAAACAGACAAATAAAATTCAAAGAAATAAATTGTCTTTCAGTTGAAATTACAAGAGCGATGCCTTAAAAAATTCTTCAATCCCACCACAAATGATTCACCCATTCAAATGACGAGCCTTAACCATAAGCCAAGCATAACTTCTTGTAGTTGCATTTTTCTGGGGGCTGAAAATGGAACGATACAAACTTTCACACACTTTAATCTCCATGCCACATCAAATTGAGCAAAATTACTAGAATGAATGGAGTATATAATAAGTCCGCGAGTTACAAAATGGCAAAGTCATGCGATAGGTACTCTATATGTGTAAGATGATATCTTTCAGTCCTTAAACTTTGAAATTAGACATTTTTTGTCTATGAACAGTGTTTTTTTGCTACAATACCTTTTTTTCCTTTTTCACTAAAGCCCATTTATTCTGGCCCAAAAGATGTGAAAAATTAAAAAATGGTAAAATTACAATTAGGTACTCAAATTGCGTATAGTGATATCATTTGGTCTTGAAGCTCTAAAATCAAGCATTTTGTCACTTTATCCCAATAAACACAAAAGTTATTCTATACTTTTGATTTTTGCACTTTAGCCCACCAAACTTGCTTGAGTTATAATCAAGACCATATTTTGTGCTTAATTTTCAAAACAAACTTTTTTTTTGCAACAAATAATTTATTAAAAGTGAAAATGTACAAGAATCATCTTAGAGACAAAAATTAATGAAACACAGGAAACCAAGTCTAAGAACCCAACTCTAACAACAAGCTATGAAACCCAAAACCCATGAACCCTCTGATGAACAAACAAAAATTTAGCTTAAGCACACAAAAAGGAGCTACCTAATGGCAAAAGAGAACAACTCCCACCTATAATGCCCTAGCCTAAAGCTAAGATGACAACCTTATCTCAAAGGAAACTAGAATACAGGATAACAATATTCTCTGGTAATGAAAATGTATACCCCAATTTACTAGCAGTATTTTCTTTACTAGGACTCCTTTTCTAATATAATAATTTATGTTGCTCTCCAATCTTCTTAGCTCTTTATTAACATCCTCTTTTTTTCTTTGTGCAACCTGCTTATTCTCAGGTTAAAATTTTAGCATTAGGGTAAAATTTATTCAACTCAATAGTAAATTTCAATTAAGTGATAAAAACTTATATAGATTATAGTCTATTATATAATAATTTGTTAAATTTAATTTAGTTAAATTTATTTTGTTGAATTCAACTCATTTTAAAACTAAGTATTGTAACACATAACTAATGTTTTATACTAATCATAAAAGAATGATTGTTACTTATGTTGAATTTTTATGGCTTAGGCAGAATGTTGGGTACTTCAAATACTGAGGATGCTGTTGTCATGTTTGAAGTTGGTTGGTATCTATTTCTACCCCTAACTCTTTATTTGCCCATTCTTGGCTGCTTGTACATATATGCCAATTTGTGTGTTTATTCAGTTTATTCTTAGGTTTAAATTTTAGTATATGGGTAGAAAGCTCAATACTAAAATTCAATAAAGTGTTAAAAAATTATATAGATTATTGTTTGTGATATAATAATTTATTAATTAAAATTTAGTTTATTCTCGACTTAAAATTGGTTTTCAAGTCTCTGGTTAATATAAGATCTTTTCTAGATTATATATTTGATATAATAATTTGTACTCCCGCCATTCCCATTTCAATGATCCATTTGTTTTTCACACAGTTTTAGATATTTTTTTTCTACTTTTTAATACCTTTCCAAATTTTACCATTACAAAAGTATTTATTGCATATCAAGTATCAACTTTTTGATAATGGTAGTTAAAATTGAATAACCATTTATTATTTCTTTAAAGAGTTAGTTTATTACTTTGGGTTATATCAAAATAGAAAGAGCATGCATAATTTGAGACATAGGGAGTAATAAGTAGATCAAACCCCCTAGATTAGGGGTATTATTCATTTTTTCTCACTATTTAAGTACTTATATTAGTAGCTTAAATCAACATCAACGTATACATAAAAATGAACATATATATAGTCAAGCAGTATAATTAACTAGTGCGAAGATAAATTGCTTGAGTCTCGAGATATGTTGATGAAGTGTGCTATAATTTTACTGCAATTTTTTGTTTTTTTTGCTAATAAAAATAATAATAAAATTAAAGGGGATGCGCTCATAGCATCATCAAAATTATGTTGCAATGGACATCCCCATCTCGGTGGAAATAATTTTGGTAGATTCTTTGAAGGATTATATGAAAGAAGATGAAAAATTTTTAGTTGGATAACAATATTGCAAAGAAAAAATAATTTTCAAAACCGAAGCTCCTTAACCTGAAAGTTGAGAAACCAAATATGTGTTTTTTTTGCCTAGATGCAATCTTCTAGACGAACCAATGTATGAATGCTTTAGTATAATACTTACTCTAATGTAAAGTATTCTATTCTTAACATCTATTTCTAGCTTGGCCAAGATTGTAATTACCTTTCATACAATTCCATAGGTTATATATATATATAAAGTCAATGGTTTTGGGAATTTGATTACCTGTACTTTTGTCTTACTTTTTTCCTAATATTGATTGTGTTTAATTGTGTAATTAAATGCCATTATTTTTTCTACTAAAATATTGTATCTTAAAATTTTTTATAAAAGGCAATAGCTTGTGACTTACAATCATATTATTTTTCTATTATAATGTCTTTTCCCCCTCATAGGAGAATTATAAATAACAATAAATTGATTAATATAAAGATGGGCCCCCAAAGAGTTCCAAGAAAAGGTATATACCAAAGGTTAAAAAAAGCCCATGAAATCTGAACCATAGGAAATCCATAAAAAGCTAGGCTTATTATCGTACCACCGAATTTTATAACTGTCCTTACCATTCCCTGTACATGCTTCATACCAACAACTCAGGGATGAGGGAATTTCCATTGTTAATATCGTTTTTTTCAGACTCAGCTGAGTTGATTTGTCTTAGCTTCATCCTAAGTGAGTAGAATTACCATGACATGCCACAATAAAACTCTTTATCATGTCCCAAATTAGACTTTTATAATCAGTTTGATGCTTCTTTCAGGCTAAATGAAACACATTTACTGAACTCAAATTACTATCTCTTGCTAGAACTTTGTCCCCATTTCTAAAAAATTCCTCCAGATTTGAAAGATTTCCTTTCTTTCTTTGTTAACCCAATCAACAAAAGTGAGTCGAAATCTTGGTTGCTTCACAGAAACTAGGCAAGCAAATTATCCCACATGGTTTATCTTGAAGAAGTTTTAGTTCTTTTTATAACCAGTTGGGTGCTTATGCAATGTGCTCGGCTTGGTAATGCTAGCCTGGGACCCAAGTGGGGGCACTAAAATGGTGGAACGTGGTTGGGGCTAGCAGCGGGTGTCTTTTGGCTTGCTCGTTTCAAGCAAAGAGTTTAGCCCTATGGCCTCGGTGCAGGCCTAGGTCTCTTGGCTCTTAGAGTGGAGGGCACCGCATCATGCTGGTTTCACAGAACAACATCGACCTCTCGCTCCATGCAGTGGAAGGATAACAAGTCGGTTCTGCCCTATCCTAATATGCAATCATATTAAAAATTACTTTTACCCAAAATTACCTCACGTATTTACTTTTACCATGTCTGAAGTCTTTATTGAAAATTATAGCGGCCCAATTTATTTGTCTAAGTTAATACATGAGGTAGAAGATGAAAAGTTACGACCAGTTTACTTGTCGCTGCCATTGTGTTCCTTGGTGGTGTCCTTGGCAGATTGAAAGGCTTTGGCAACAGACTGGGTTGCACGGGCAATGACGCTTAGCTTGGAAGTGTCACGCTTCAAATAAACCATACGAAAAGGGTTTGTTATTGGCTCATCATCTTCTTTGGTGTGTCGTCGGTCATCTACCGCCTCCACAATAATGTCCATCGCACCTTACTGTTCACTTCCTCTATCCCCTGCAATGAACCACCAACTGCACGTGCAAATTAGGCACAATCATGTTCGAAACAATTAAGAAACATAGAAGAAGCTAGAACTAAAGCTCAAATTTTGTGTTCATGATTGGCTTTTTCAAACCTAAATTGATTGATCGACTTCCATGGTTGGAGAAACAAAGAAGGGTTTATAATCAAGGATGTGAGAAAAAGACACATATGGCATTTCGTTGTCACTTGGCCATTGTTGAGTATCTTGGGATGACAAAGAACTTGACACGTATCCTTAGCAGAAATTTTGTCCTTCAATGGTCAAGTTCTAAATATGCCATATACATTGGGTTTTGGTGTTATGCTGCTAAGTGCCAACAAGGAGGTGATCGTGAACATTAAGGCACAAGGTCTTACATTTGGCTTGCAAAAAACTTTAATCTTTGTTTAACTACTATAGAAGTTTATAAAGATAAAGGAAATTTATTAAGTGATAATGCATAGGCATCAGTTTAGTTACCCATGAATCAACAACAAGCACAATTTTTAGAAAATATTTACATTTCAAAATTTTATGGAAAATATCATATAATTTTAAACAGTTAGTTATTTACTATGTTTTGAATATGATGACAAATATTGAAAAGGTTTTGCTACTCAAGTGACTTACAATGGGTGCACTTTTGTTCCCTAAATTCAAGTCGATAAGGTGAAGATGAGGATGGATAATTTATGAGTGTTACTTTATAATTGCTCCTATATTGATTACTTCTACAACTTTTATTGTGCTTTGATTAATTAAATATTTCTATAATTGATGACACATCAGTTCTTGTAGAACTTGATTGTTAGCAATAAGGAGTTACTCAATTATGTAGACAGAACAATATGTTTGTATATTTGGCTTTTAAAAGAATATGGGCCTGTGATTATTTTCTATAGAATAGGTTATAAAAAATTGGAATAAGGCAATAAAAACCAAAGAAACCAGATCAAACAAAACATGACCGGTCCTAACATAAATGCTTAACCAACAAATTTGAAATAGTTAATTAGTCCTTGCATAAAAACACAAAAGCAGTAAATTTCAAATGGTTAACTAATTCAAGCATAAACAAGCATAGCCAGTCAATTTGAACTGGTTAATAGTGCTAATAAAAAGAAATCAAAACCAACAGATTAGAACTACTTAATTGGTTCAAAATTGGTTTATAAGCAACTGTGGTGGCTATGGGATTGAATTGTAAAAGATTTACAGGATCATGGAGGATTGAGGAGAATTCCTATGATATGGTATTCGAAGTAGATCATGGGGGATTGAGGAAAAAAACTTGGTGCTTTTAACTTTGGTGGTGGAGATTTAAAACAGAAAAAGATGTTCTATATAGAAAAACACTACTAATACACATGCACTACTAAAATACACTACTAAAATAATTATTTTAAAACACAAGAAATATAAGAAATCGTTGCAAGTTCTAGGTAAATCTTTCTATGATATAAATCATAGCAAAGAGAAACGATTATTTTCGTTGCACTCAATTTCAAGGCAAAATCAACGCTCTTCTCCATCACCGGATTGCATCAATTCTTTCCACTGTCATTCTGCCTCAATATTACAACAATTCGTATTTCTGATGGAGATTTTTGCCATGATTTCCTATAGTGATATTTTTTTGCTTTTGCTATGATACTGCTACGATAACTTCTATAGGAAAAATTCTACATTCTTGTAGTGTTAATTATGGTTTCATTTGATATTAATGTCATTAATTAGTATTAGAGTTTTAAAAAAACTATTTATGATGGTTTTTTTTTTAATTTTAGCGGTTTCATCTCCATTATTAAATAAATGGGTAAAATTCACCATGGGTCACCTAACTTATTTTTTTGTCCTATCCGGGTACCTTACCTTTATTTTGTCCTAGCGAGATACCTTTCCTCTTATTGCGCATCCTATTCATCTACTTTCCGTCAAATTGGTGGTTAAATTGGATGGAAAATGATGAAGTGGCATTAAATAATACTAAAATAAACTTAAAATAACAACTTCAGTCCTCAAACTATTTCAACTACTAATTCTAACCCTTAAAATTTTACTTAAGCCAATTCTCGGGCAGAGTTGGTTCGACCAACCACAGAAGAAGACTGAATGGGTCGGACTAATGAAATCGGTTCGGATAACGGGTCTCGAGCGGATCTTTCTTCGAATTCTCCGTTCTCCGACGAGGGAGGAAGGAGCAACGGCCTGGGCTCTACTACAGAGGGAGAGGCGACCTTGGCAGGGAGGCGGACGGCTCATGGAGATTTCGGAGACGACGGGAGGCAGGGAGGACGCGATTCGGAGCGGCGGGAGAAGCACGATCTTCCTCCGATTAAGCGTGGACGGCGGCGATATGGGTTCTGGTGCAAGTTTGTGACGCGAGGCTAGGCGGACGGGAAGCTGAAGAGGATGAACGGGATGAGAGGGGTAGAATTGGCTTAAGTGAAATTTTAAGGGTTAGAATTAGTAATTGAAATAGTTTAAGGACTGAAGTTGTTATTTGAAGTTTATTTTAGTATTATTTAATACCATTTCATCATTTTCCATCCAATTTAACAACCAATTTGACGGAAAGTAGCTGAACAGAATGCGCAAGAAGAGGAAAGGTATCTCGCTAGGACAAAATAAAGGTAAGGTACCCGGATAGGACAAAAAAATAAGCTAGGTGACCCATGATGAATTTTACCCTTAAATAAATTATTCAAAACTCTAACATTAATAAGAAAAACTACTCCTCAACACAGTCTATGTATATCTACCATATAAATTTTACTGACCACACTGATGAGATGGTTGGTTTGGATCGGTTTAAAACTGTGATGGATTGTCTGAGTACTTGTTGCCCTAAAATTATCTCGTCAAAGAAATAAATAAGAAATTGATTTGATGGCTTACTAAATCATTTTCATCTTAATCAAGTTTTTTACAGTAACGGTCAGGATGATTAACGTGATATAAATAATAAGACTCAAGAATTACCTAATCTATTTACTACAATAATTAGTATCTTGGTCAGTCTCAACATTACTGCAACGTATATATTTGGTAAGCTTTTTGCAATTAGTCTACCATACCACCATCATTTTTTAAAGGACAATATGCTTACTAATTTTTTTTCCCTGAAATTACAACTTTTCTACTATAATTTTAATACACTTTCGTTTTGGTCCTATATTTTAAAAATTGGACCAGGTCAGATTTTCAGATGTTGATAGAGTTGTTGTCCCATAAGCATCGCAATCGCCATATCACTTGGGTGGGCATATTTAAAGCTTGAAGTATGTGTAACAAATTTGACGGATCGCAATAACATTGGATGGTGTAGAATGACAATTACTGTAGATGAATAATTAAAATGTCTGAGAACCACATGTAGTCTATCCCATGGTGCCAGTTTAGAAGTTCAAATGTGTTGGCATGTAACAGTCGGGCTAATGGAGGCACCTACTCTTAAGGCAGCACCCCATAATTCCTCTCTAGATTATGCCAAAATGCATCTCAATGCTGAGATTGGGTTGGCTTTTGCTGGTGGAGGTGGCGAGTTTATCTACCCACCATGGGGTGGTGGCCCAGGCTGTGGACGAATTTTATCTGACACTATATTACTAAAGGAGTGGACTTGGTCTTGATATGGGGTCAACTTTTCCAGGTACTCTACTTTTGCTGGTGGAGGTGGCGAATTTGTCTGCCCACCGTGGGATAGCCCAGGCCGTGGCGGAATTTTATCTGACACTATATTACGACCGGAGTGGACTTGGTCTTGATATTGGGTCAACTTTTCCAAGTACTTCACTTTTGTTGGTGGTGGTGGTGAGTTTATTTGCCCACCATGGGGTGGCGGCCCAGGCCATGGTGGAAGCCTGTTCCACTCTATTTGACCACCGGAAGCTTTCGACGTTGGCAGGGCTTGAGTTGTGGAGAATGTGAGGAGTAGTACTACTTGCAAAAGCAAGAGCAGAGGGAGGTATTCCTTTGGAGCCATGATTGGGCTTTACTTGAGGCTTTGTGGCTCTTAATGATTAGTGTGCATGGTGTGCCGGTATTTAATATTTTACAGTACATAACTCCCATGCACAGAAATGGGAAATCACGATTCATTTTGGGTTACCGGGGTTGATCTTGCCTTATTGGCTTCAATTCTGCCTTTTATGGCCACCAAATGGGTCTATGTATGATGTATTGTAACCATTTTCCCTCCAAGGAAGATGCCATTTGATGGATATGTCTCCTTTAATCAGACGTACCTGTCTCTTTTTATTGTTGAAAGATTTGGAAACAAAGTTGATTTTCCTCGACTCTGCATGTTTCCAGCAACAATCATACTTTTCCTTGTTTCAAAATTTTTCTTCTTAATTTTTTTTTTGTAAATATCATAAATGTTAAAACGAATATTGAATATATTTATATGTTATCTTTTAAAATATATTAAAGTATTATAAAGGGAAAATAAATCACGTTATTTGAATTTAGGTTCAAATTGATACCCAATTGGATGACACCTCACATTTTTGTTTAATAATATCGCAATTACATAAATTGAAGCATTAAATGCAAAATCACTCTTCATTTGTGTCCTCCTAAATCTTAATTTTGATCCAATTTTGATCCAATTTTGACCAACTTCCAATTTATGTTTTGACAAGGAATTTTGAACCAATATTTGACTAAATTGAAGGTAAATATCTTTGTCTAATGTCCACGCATTTCATACATTAGGATTTCATTTATTTAATTGTATTTTTAACTTTAATCGAATGAAGTAGTTGATCCATAGACATTAATTGAAAAATAACATAATTGGTAAATGTTCTTATACATACTTGGAAATTGTAATTTTCCTTTTAAAATATGTTCCTTCTATCTTAACAAAGTAACAAATCTATAATATTGGATAGATACGGTGACGTGTATGATTAAAAAAAAAAAGGGCAATTTGCAAACAAAAATAAAAGGTGACCTCATAATGTATGAGTTAAATTCATATATAGTCCCTTTACTCTTACAATTGTCTTAAAGTAGTCTATTACCTCTACTTTGCTCTTATAAAGTCCCATAGCTTGTATTTCTTGTCCTAATTGTGGTTCTTCTGTCAATTTTAGGGTTAAATTCAATAGAAATATTGAGCTTGTCATTACTCGCATTTCCACAAGTGTTAAAGATAAAAATATAAAATGTCCAAAACAATTGACAAAAGTGTTTGAACAAATATTTATAAGTGTCTAAAATAATATGCAAACTATTTGTTCTATTCAAATAATATGCAAACTATTTGTTCCCTACCAAAATGATAAGTAAACATATAAAAGTATCTGAATAAATATATAAAAGTAGTTGAGGTAAAATGAAAATAATTTATTATCTTCAAAAATAAAAATATCTGAAGCAATAAACAAAAGTGTCCAAATGAATATGTAAAAATCTCTTAAATGAAATATAGAAGTGACTATAATAATATGAAAAAAAATTATTTTCTTCAAATCAATATTTTATTTTTGTTTAATAATATCGCAAGTAACAGAAATTGAAGCATTAAATGCAAAATCACTCTTCAATTGTGTCCTCTCAGATCTTAATTTTGATTCAATTTTGACCAACTTTCAATTTACGTTTAGACTAGGAATTTTGAACCAATATTTGACTAAATTGAAGGTAAATATCTTTGTCTAATTTCCACGCATTATACGTTAGGATTTCATTTATTTTATTGTATTTTTACCTTTAATCGAATTAAGCATTTGATCCACAGACATTAATTGAAAAATTAACATATTTGGTAAATGTTCTCATGCATTGTTGGAAATTGTAATTTTCCTTTTAAAATATGTTCCTTCTATCTTAACAAAGTAACAAATCTATAATATTGGATGGATACAGTGACGTGTACGATAAAAAAAAACGCAATTTGCAAACAAAATAAAAGGTGACCCATAATGTATGAGTTAAAGCCCTATATAGTCACTTTACTTTTACAATCGTGTTAAAGTTGTCCCTTACCTCTACTTTGCTCTTATAAAGTCTCATAGCTCGTATTTCTTGTCCTAATTATTGTTCTTCTGTCAATTTTAGGGTTAAATTCAATAGAAATGCTGAGGTGGTGGTTAGAAAGGTCCTATTAGGACCCGAACAGCCACCTTGGCTTTTCTTTAACTACAATGGATTAATTATTATACTATACACCTATGTCCAATTAGACAAACTAACACATAATTAATTATCTATATATAAGTCGTTTCCATAAAAAAAAGGATAAAATTGCCCATCACCAAAACTCTCTTTCTCCATTCAGAAATTTTACCCTCAATCCCGCCGCCGTGCTATAGCCGCCACTACTAGATTTTCCATTGTTACTCACATCTACATAGGTGACAATGATGAAAAGTGTCTAAAGAATTTGGGAAAAATGTGTAAACAAATATGTATAAATGTATAAAATAATATGTAAACTATTTATTATTTTCAATAACATGCAAACTATTTATTCTCTATCAAAATAATATGTAAAAGTGTCTGAAGTAATAAGCAAATATGTCCGAAAATAATTGTCAAAAAATCTAATGCAGTATTTGAAAATGTCTAAAGTAATTTACAAACAATTTATTATTAACAGAAAATAAGAAGTGTTCAAAGCAATAAAAAAGTGTTTGACTGGATATCGAAAAATGTCTAAAAAAATATTTAAAAGTGTCTATGCCAATATTTAAATTATTTATTTTATTTAAAAATAACTATTTGAAAAAATAAAAAAATATCTGAATAAATGTGTAAAATTGTCTAAATAAAAATTTAAAAAATATCTGAAGCATTATAAAAATAATTTATTTCCTTCATAAATAAATGTATGCAAAAAAAGAAATGCCTAAAGTAATAAACGAAACCATCTGAACAAAAATGAAAACATGTCTAATTCAAAATGTAAAAGTGATTATAACAATATGTGAAAAAAATTGTTACCTTCAAATTTGAAAGTGCCTGAAAAAACAAATCAAAATGTCTAAAAAAATTTATAAAATTATCATAACAAACATTCTTTTAGTATTATTAAGCAAATCAGCACACAAATCACCAGAACAATTAGGAAGATTAGAAACGGGCAATGATCAATGGCGAAGATTAGGAAGATGGACAAGAAATAGGCAATTGATGGCGCAATTCAGAGATTGGAGTGACAGCGCAATTCAAAGAATAGATCAATGGCATGATTCAGCAATTCAAAGATCGGATTAATGGCACGATTTGGAGATTTGATCGATAGCGCAATTCTGAGTGATTCGGAGTTAAACATGCCATAACAATGCGATCGCCGAAATGAGATTGAGAGATCGTAGTGAGATTGCCGAAATAAGAATGCGATCACTAAAACGAGGTCGTGAGATCATCACGAGATCACGAGAACGATGGATTGAGGGTAGAAGGCCAACGGCAATGAGAAAGAGAGAACGCTTGGAAAGAAAATTTTATAGCATAAAATTGTAAAATAACTATGTCTAATTAGACATAAGTCCATAATATTTATACATGAATGTAGTTATTATATTATGAATATATGTCTAATTAGACATCCTAATCCACCTTAACTCTTTATATATAATTCATCTTTATCCAAAAAATTTAATAAAATTGCACTTAACCAAAACTTACTCTCTTTCCTTTCAGAAATCATACCTCATTTCTGTCATTACTGAGGCCGCTGCAGCCATAGCCACTGCCTTCAGATCTTCCATCATTACTTGTATATGCATAAATGTCAAGGAAAAAGATGTAAAATGTCCAAAACAATTGGCAAACTTGTCTGAACAGATATTTATAAATATCTAAAATAATAAGCACACTATTTATTCTCTTCTAATAATATGCAAACCATTTATTCCCTACCAAAATTTCTGAAACAATAAACAAAAGTGTCTAAATGAATATAAAAAAGTCTCTGAAGTGAAATATAGAAGTGACTATAATAATATGCAAACAATTTATTATCTTCAAAAATAAAAATGTCTAAAACAATAAACAAAAGTATCAAAATGAAAATGTAAAATCTCTGAAATGAAACATAGAAATGACTATAATAATATCCATAAAAATTATTTTCTTCAAATTAATGAGTGTCTAAAAAACAAATCAAGATTTATAAAGAAATATGTAAAAAAGTCTTAACAATGCATAAAATATATAAAAGTGTTAAATGAGGAGAGAGAATAATCAGGCCATTGTTGTCAGGTCCTGCAACATTGCTAAACTTAGGATTATTCTAAAATACGGGGGTGGTACCAATACCCTACTTTTCATGGCTCATCCCCAAAATTTTTTTTTGATTAGTTAAGGACCTAAGTTTAGAAATTGAACAAAAGTATACAAAATAAGGAAATCATAATGTAACCTAAATAACAGGTTACAGGTTATGCGGTATGTAATTCAGGGTAAACGGTATGATATTTAGGTTAGGTGGTATCGAATTTAGGTTAAATGGTATTAGATTCAGATTCATGTGATATGAAATACATATGGTATAAGAATTAGGTTAATATGGTATGAGATTCAGGTTTATGTGATATAAGGTTGATGTGGTATAAGGTTCAGGTTAAGTGGTATGTGATTCAGGTTAACTGGTATGATATGAAATTCAGGTTGTGGTATAGGATTGAGGTTAAGTGGTGTGAGATTCAGGTTATGTGGTATGAGATTCTAGTTGTTGTAGATAAGAATCAGTAAAATGTTATGAGATTCTGGTTGTTGTGGTATATGATTTAGATTAAGTGGTATGAGATTATGGTTGTTGTGGTATAGGGTTCAAGTTAAGTGGTATTGTATGAGATTTAGGTTGTGGTCTAGGAATGAGGTTAAATAGTGTGAGATTCAGGTTATATGGTATGAGATTTTAGTTTTTGTGGTATAAGAATCAGGTAAAATGGTATGAGATTCTAGTTGTTGTGGTATAGAATTCAGGTTAAGTGGTATGAGATTATGGTTGATGTGTATAGGATTCAAGTTAAGTGGTATGGTATAAGATTTAGGTTGTGGTATAGGATTGAGGTTAAGTGGTGTGAGATTTAGGTTATATGGTATGGGATTCTGGTTGTTGTGGTATAGGAATTAGGTAAAATGGTATGAGATTCTGGTTGTTGTGGTATAGGATTCAGGTTAAGTGGCATGAGATTATGGTTGTTGTGGTATTGGATTTAAGTTAAGTGATATGAGATTCAGGTTATTGTGGTATCGAATTGAGGTTAAAGCGTATGAGATTCAGGTTGTTGTGGTATCGGATTCAAGTAAAATGGTATAAGATTCATGTTAAGTGGTATGAGATTCAGATTAATATGGTATCAAATTCAGATTAAGTGGTATGAGATTAAGTTGTTGTGGTATTGAATTCGGGTTAAGTGGTATGAGATTCACGTTCTTGTGGTATGAGATTCTAATTATTGTGGTATTGGATTCAGGTTAATTGGTATGAGATTCAAGTTCACATGGTATGAGATTCAGGTTAAATGGTATAGGATTCGGGTTAATTAGTATGAGATTCAGGTTGTTATGGTATAAAATTCATGTTAAATGGTATGAGATTCAAGTTATTGTGGTATGAGATTCAGGTTATTGTGGTATGAGATTTAGGTTAAATGCTATGTGATTCAAGTTCTTTGTGGTATGAAATTTAGGTTCTTGTGGTATAGGATTTAGGTTAAATGGTATGTGATTCATGTTCATGTGGTATGAGATTCAGAGGAAATGGTATATGATTCAAGTTGTTGTGGTATGGGATTCAGGTTAAATGGTATGAGATTTAGGCTCATGTGATATGAGATTTTGGTTGTTATAGTATTAGATTCAGGTTAAGTGGTATGATATTCAAGTTCACATGGTATGAGATTCAAGTTAAATGGTATGAGATTCAGGTTAAGTAGTATGAGATTCAGGCTAAGTAGTATGAGATTCAGGCTGTTGTGGTATTACGTTCAGGTTAAATGATATGAGATTCAGGTTAAATTGTATGTGATTCAGGTTCTTTGTGGTATAAGATTATGGTTGTTGTAGTATAAGATTCAGGTTAAGTGATATGAAATTCAAGGTCATGTGGTATGGGATTTAGGTTAAATGGTATGGAATTCAAGTTAATTGATATGTGATTCAGGTTGTTAAAGTATGAGATTTAGGTTCTTATGGTGTGATATTCAGGTTGTTGTGGTATAGAATTCAGGTTAAGTGGTATGAGATTCAGATTAAGTGGTATAAGATTCAAGTTCATGTGATACGAGATTCTGGTTATTATGGTATGAGATTCAGGTTAAGTGGCATGAGATTCAGGTTCTTATGGTATGCAATTCAAGTTCTTTTGGTAGAGGATTCATATTAAGTAGTATGAGATTAAAGTTAAGTGGTATGAGATTTAGGTTCAAGTAGTACGAGATTCTGCTTGTTGTGGTATTGGATTCAAGTTAAGTAGTATGAGATTCAGGTTAAATGGTATGAGATTTTGGTTCATGTGAAATGAGATTCAGGTTAAATGGTATAAGATTCAGGTTTACTTGGTATAAGATTTAGGTTAGAGATTAGGGATTTGGATTAGGATTAAGGATTAGGGATTAGGGTTTAAGATTAGGGTCTTAGGATTAGGGTTTGAAATTAGGTTTTAAAACATTAGTGAAAGATTGGGTCCAAAACAAATGTAGTGACATATTTGCCCCCTACCCAAAACATTAGTGGCAAATTTGATATTTTTGCTCACTTTTTTTAATTTTTTTTACCAAAAATGAGCTTTTGCTTAAAATATGTGCATATTTTTTTTTCAAAAATCAAATACATAATTTTTCATAGGTACTAGTTTATTTCTTATCAAAAAAATTGGAATATATGATTTAGGCAATTTGTTCTTATTATTATTTTTTACACGAATCATAATAATAATAATAATAATAATAATAATAATAATAATAATAATAAGTAGAAATATGTATTCAGTAAAAAATATAATTAATAAAATTTGAAATATTTTTATGAAGTTATTAAATTTCAATGAATATATCATTTTTACTATTTAAAAATAAAAATTCATAAAAAAATTATCAATATCATCATAGAAATATTACAATCAATGGATGATTTCAAATAAATTTTTATTCAAATTTATTTCTAAAAATTTACCAAATCGATATCTACAAAATCTAAGACCAACCATCAAATACAATTATATCATAAAATAAAATGTGGCAAAAAATAGTCTTCATAAAACAACCATATGGGTACTTAAATGCAAGTAGAAAATCTAAAACTAAGCTAACAAAATTGAAAAACCAGGATGAAACTTAGGGTTTAAGGTTTAGGGTTAAGGTTTAGAGTTTAGGGTTTAGGGTTTAGGATTTATAATTAAGATTTAGGGTTTAAAGTTTGGGCTTTAGGGTTTAGGGTTAAGATTTAGGTTTATAGTTTAGGGTTTAGGGTTTATTTTTAGTGTTAGGGCTTAGTATTAGGTTTAGGTTTATAGATTAAGGTAAGGTTTTTAAGGGTAGGGTTAAGTCTAGGATTTATGATTAGGGTTTAGGTTTATGATTTAGAGTCACACTTTTAGGTTTTAGGATTATGTTAGAGTTATGTTATGGTTAAATTTTTATTTAGTATTTTTTTCACATTACATTAAAGGTTTAGGGTCTAGAGTTGTGGATTAGAGTTTGAATTATGTTACCTATTTATTTTTATTTTTTTTTCTTTTAGTGTGACCATTATATTTGAACTGCTAGTGTAACATCTACACTATGTTAGGAACATTCATATTCAATAAGTCTATGTTAGGAACATCCATAACTAGATTAAACTTTAATACAAATTTGTATTTGATGTAATTGATGACTTAAATTAAATAACAAGGTTTAGGTTCAAGGTTTAGAGTTTATTATTTAGTGCTAGGGTCAAAATTTAGGATAAGGGTTTAGGCTTATGGATTAGGGTTAGTTTTAGGTTTTGGGTTTTGGGTTAGGGTTAGGGTTAGAGTTATGTTTAGGGATTTAAGGTTAGGGTTAGTAATTGGTTTAGGGTTTAGGATTTGGATTTGGATTAGAGTTAGAGATTAGGACTAGGTTAAGGTTTAAGGAATAAAGTTATGGTTAGGGTTAATAATTAAGGCTTAAGGTTAGGGTTTAGGATTAAGGTTTGGGGTTTAGGGTTATTGATTATGAATTCGTGTTAGGGGTTTTTGCTTAAAATATGTACTTATTTTTTTTTCCAAAATGAAATACGTAATTATTCATCATTATTTGTTAATCGCTTGTAAAAAAATAAGAATATATAATTCATGCAATTTTTTCTTATTATTATTTTGTACAGTAATCATAATAATAATAAAAATAATATAATAATAAGGAGACATATGTATCCAGTAAAAAGTATAATTAATTAATAGAATTATATTTCACGATATTCAATTTACTAAATGTAATCATTACATATATAATGTTAGGATTTAGGATTAAGGATTAGGATTTAGGGTTAGGGACTAGGGATTAAGGTTAGGGTTTAGGATTAAGGGGTTAGAATTAGAAATACGTTTAGGGTTAGGGATTTAATGTTAGGGTTTATGATTAGGGATTAGGATTAGGGATTAGGGTTTAGGGTTAGGGATTAAGGTTAGGTTATAGGATTATGGTTAGGGTTAAGTATTAGGGTTTAAGGTTAGGGTTGATGATTAAGAGGTTAGGATTATGATTACGTTTAGGGTTAAGGATTTAATGTTAGGTTCTAGGATTAAGGATTAGGGTTTAGGGTTAAGGATTAGGGTTAGGTTAAGGTTTAGGGAATAGGGCTATGACTAGGGTTAAGGATTAGGGTGTAGGGTTAAGGTTTAGGAATAAGAGGTTAAGATTAGGATTATGTTTAGAGTTAGGGAATTAACCTTAGGGTTTAGGATTTGGCATTAGGATTAGGGATTAGGGTTTAAGGTTTAGGATGAAGGTTAAGTTAAGATTTAGGCAACAGGGTTATAGTTAGGATTAAGGTTTAGTTAGGGTTATTGATTAGGAATTAGAATTAGGGATTAGAGTTTATTTTTCATTCTATTTTTCAGTTTTTGTTACTACTTTATGGCTTAAGTTAAAAAAAATAATTCTATTTAATTCTATTCCTTTGGCATCCATAATAGTCTCCGTAATTGTCCATCGGTACTAGTTAATTGTTTGTCAAAAAAATTGGAATATATAATTCAGGCAATTTATTCTTATTATTATTTTTTACAGTAATAATAATAATAATAATAATAATAATAATAATAATAATAATAATAATAATAATAATAATAATAATAATAATAATAATATAAGTAGAAATATGTATTCAGTAAAAAGCATAATTGATTAATAGAGTTATATTTAATGATATTCAATTTATTAAATGTAATCATCACATATATAATTAAATATCTTGAAACCAATAAATCATTTCTTTTTAGGCCTAAAAAGTATAATTATCAACTAATGATATGAATAATGTATATAATTATATAAAATAAATATTACTCCATATATCTAGATTCTTTGCACCATTTGTAAAATATAAATTAAAAAAGATGAAAAAAAATTATGTGTTATTTTCATTTTTTTTTCTTATTCTTTTGCCCAAAAATTTAAAAAAAATGAAAATAAAACTTGAAATAATTTTTATGATGTTATTAAATTTCAATGAATTTATATTTTTTAATGTTTAAAAAATCATTAAAAAAATTAACAGTATCATAAAAATATTACAATCAATGGATTATTTCAAATAAAATTTTATTCAAATTTATTTCTCAAAAATTGCCAAATCAATATCGACAAAATCCAAAACAAATCATCAAATACAATTATATCATAAAATAAAAAGCGGCAAAAAATATTCTTCATAGAACAACAATATGTGTAGCTAAATACAAGTAGAAAACATAAATCTATGCTAACAAAATTGAAAAACTAGGACGAAGCTTAGAGTTTAAGGTTTAGGGTTTATAATTAAGATTTAGGGTTTAAAGTTTGGGGTTTAGGGTTTAAGGTTAAGATTTAGGTTTATAGTTTAAGGTTTAGGGTTTAGTTTTAATGTTAGGGCTTAGTGTTAGGTTTAGGTTTATAGATTACGGCAAGGTTTTTAGCGTTAGGGTTAAGTCTAGGATTTATGGTTAGGGTTTAGGTTTATAATTTAGAGTGACAATTTTAGGTTTTAGGATTATGTTAGAGTTATGTTAGGGTTAATTTTTTATTTAGTAGTTTTTTACATTACATTAAGGGCTTAGCGTTTAGAGTTGTGGATTAGAGTTTAAATTATGTTATCTATTTATTTTAATTTTTTTTCTTTTAATGTGGCCATTATATTTGAACTGCTGGTGTAACGTCTACACTATGTTTGGAACATACATATTTAATAAGTCTATGTTAGGAACATCCATATTTAGTAAATCTATATTAGGAATATTCATATTTAGTAAGTCTATATTAGGAATATGCACATTTAGTAAATCTATATTTAGGTTCTTCCAAACAAGTAACTTCCATATTCATTAATTAAGTTAAATGATCTACTCATTTCAACTTATGCACTAATAACCCAATTAAACATAAATGCTAAAAACCTGAACCTAAAATCTACTTAACCTGAAATCAACATGAACCAAAAATTCTGAATCTGAAATCTACTTAACTCGAATTAATTTTCCTAGGCTAATTGGAAATCTTATATAATATATTAGACTAATCAGTTTTGAACAAAATAAACCTACCTTTTCACTTTACCAAGTCCTACAAGAACAATTTAATTTAAGATTTATTAAGTATTTGAGCACCTTAATTACAAATGTTGCAAACATATAAACCTTTTGAACAAAAACAAACTAACCTAGAAATGGGGTTATGGTTACTAATCCACATGCCTATATTTCGTTGCTAATAAAACATGACTTAAATTACATAACTAGATTAAATCTATAATTCAAAATTTCATGTTAGCATTTCATTCATTTCATGACTTAAATTAAAATAGAATAAAATTAGCATGAAAATGAATAACTAAATAATGTTGTCAATGATTGAACCATAAAACAGAGAGGGGATAGGGACTAAAATGAGCAAACACGTAAAAAACAGGAGTACACAGCAGTTTGACCAATGAGTCAAACGGAATGGTCGAGGACGCGATTGGGTTTGTCCGGATTCTCACAATGATGACGACGGATGAGCGTGCAACTGCCTGGGTGTGTTCGACGGTGGACGGTGAGTTTAAGGATCACAGGTGACGTGCAAACAGTGAATTTTGGGAAAGTCACCGATTGAACCACGGGCAGCAATGGAAAGCAGCAAAACTAGGATTCGCGAACAACGATGGCGAACTGGGACTTGCAAACGACGACAACCACCTTGGATTCGAAACCAACGACAGACACGGAGTCACAATCGGTGGCGGCCTCCGATTCGCTATCGACGGTGGCTTGGGATTCGTGATTGACGGCAGCTTGGGATTCGCGAACGGCTCTATTGGGGTGGTTTGGCTGGTGGCTCATTGAATGCCAGCGCAATCAAAGGCCTGTGTCAAGAAGGATATGACGGCAGCGATATACCGATGAACGGACGGCGGTAGAAAGTGAATTTTGAAGAAGTCACCGGTTAAAGGCTTTAACCGGTTGCCTCTGCTTGATTTTTACTAGTTTGGGCCTGGATGATAAAATATAAAATCTAAATCTCTACTTCATAAAAAGAGGAAAATGTAGGAGTTGATGGGTATTTAAATAAAATCTGTCTTTTTCAACCGGACGGTGGAGATTGGGGGTGTATCAATACACCCCTGTATTTTAGAACGATCCCTAAACTTAGTGCCATGAGCTGGAATTTATCTTGACTGCTACTATTTGACTTTGAAACTCCTGGAAAGTTTTAATGCTTTGGTCTGCTGCTGCCTGTGAAAGATTAAGTGGAGAAGATTTAGGGAAAAAGATGAAATTTGGGTTAAATTTATATTTTAAAATCTTAAAATTATATATTCAGATGACATTTTAGCATACCACGTTGACTCATAAGATGCCACAGATGCTACATCGTCAAGTTCTGTCCGAGATAATAAAAAAGTTAAAAAAATGGACTCAAGTGGGACTTGCATTACAAGGTAGGTAACTTTAAGAAGCACTTTTGGATGTAATGGATTACTTTACGATCAACATAAAAACTAAGTGACCGGAAATAGATTTTAGCCCATGATGGATTAATTGAGTAAATTGCGTCAGTGGCCCTAGCCCTTAGTTATTATACCATTTTTGACCCTAACCTCGATTTCTTGTATGAAAAATCCCTAACCTCGTTTAAGTGTTCTATTTTAAACCTTTTGTGGATGAAAAATACTACGTGGTGCACGAGCACGATGTGAAAAAGTAAGAAAAAATTTAAAAAAATTAAAAAAGTAAGAAAAAATAAACAAAAATAGACATGAGAATTAGATTTATTCTTTGCCGTCGTTGGTTACCCACTCCACCTCCTCTTCCTTCCTTGTCGCACTCTCCTCCTTTGGCAACCTCACCACCTCTCCTTCCTTCCCCGCCCAGCCTGATGCCAAGTCGATGCCCTGACTCCATTGCTGCACGCCTCTCCTTGTGTTTTGTCGTGATTCTTCAAATCGCATTTCCTTATTTCCTTGCTCGTATTTTGTCGCGATTCTTCAAATCATGTTTCCTCCCATTCTAATCCATCTCAGAGTCTGTTTGAAATTGGTCTCACAACCGAAGGAGGTGTCACTATTATCAAGATCGATTTGGGCAGTGGGAATGGTGGGAACGGCAGGAGGAGATAGAGGCGGGGGGAAAATAGTGGCAGTGGAAGGTTATGAATGGTAGAAGGTTGTGAAAAGGTGGCCTAAAACAATAGAAGCGGTGGCAGAGCAGGTAACCAGCTGCGGCAAAGAATAGATTTGATTATTTTTTTATTATTTTTTTTACTTTTTAATTTTTTAAATTATTTTTTTTACTTTTCAACATCATCCATGCAATTGATTTACTCTGCCATGTGACAGATTGTCCACATCAAGGTTGTAAAAAATGGGTTTCTACCTAGAATTGTTTTGGTTGTTCTAGAGTCGTAAAAATTCGTAAAATCATAAGACTCTACAAAAAATACAAAAAAAAAATTAGAGAAAAATTATGAAAAATATAAGACCATTTAAATTGTCTTAGAAAAGCATTGGAAACAACATATGATTTGCACCCAAAAATCCATTGATCTTGTGCTTAATTTAGTAGAATAAAGCAAGTTTCTAGGTTGGTTGGGGCTTCAGGGTTCAGTCTTGGTGTTTCTGTGGAGAGGAGGCAAGTTTTGGTTGGTTAAATGAAGAAGAAGCTTGGCCAGCTTAATCCTTAAAATTGCCACACATCTGGTGCCTTAATTGACAATTATACAAATACTGGGAGTATTATGAAACATGCTGGAGAATAAAGGACCAGAACTACCATTAGGCTGCACTTGATTTTATACGTAATTTTAGCTCCAATCCCCAGCTTTCAGAAACGTACAATTTAGTCCCAATTTATATTTTTTTACAGATTTGACCCAATAAGACTAGAGTCGTAGAATCTCAACGTTTCTACGTTTTTATAACTAGAAATGTGTTTCTACTCGTTTCTACCCAGAGTTGCGTTTCTATTATGTTTATAAACTTCTTCCATCTCTAAAATCATAAAAGCGTACGTTTCTACGACTTGAAACGCGATTTTAATAACCATGGTCTACATTGTCATTTCACATGGCATTTTTCATCCACATTAAATTTTTTATCCATAAAAGATTTAAAATAGAACACTTGAATAAAATCAGGAATTTTTCATGTAAAAAATTTAGATTAAGGTAAAAAATAGAACAATAATTAAAGGTTAAGTACCACAAACGCAATTAATTATTCGTTGATTGATAGCTTGCCTTTATCCACCACGTTCTTCCGAGAGGGCCTTGGATGTGGATTAGTTCTCCCCTTCTCCTCACTTGATTTTATAGCAGCTCCATGAGTCTGTTTTTAATGCCTTTGCACGTTCAGAATCAGAGTTAACTAGAAGGTGGCCCGCAAGAATCAATCAATATACATATTTATTAAAGGAAACATTACAAAAACCTCTTAGGACTTTAATCTACACTTTATCCTTTTTATTTTTTAAAATCAACATTTTAACTCATACTTTTTTTACATTGTTTGACAATAGCTTCTAAAATATTAATTTAAACCATTTGGTAACTATGTACGAATTATTTCAATATTTTTAATATTTTTTCACAGTTAATTGATATTTAAAAAATAATGATTTACATTTACATAGAGGAAAAGTATTTACAGAGAAAAAAGTAATAATTTAAAATTTATATTAACTGTAAAAAAAACATTAAAGAAATTGTAATTATTGGAAGATAATTATTATACAGTTTGTTGGATAATATAAAAGAAGTAGAGGGTAAAGTGTAGGTTTTCAAAAATAATGAGGTATTAGGTTAGGCTAAATCACAGGCGAGTTTATTATAAGTTTCCCTTTGTTATACTACTAATATTTATGGAGAAAAAAATGTTAATTAATGGCCAGTTCAAAGTTTTTGAGAAATTGGCACGTTTCAAAGTTGTTGGTGACTGATTTGGTAAATATAAAACATATTGCATTTGCATAGATTCAAAGTAGTGGATTTCAGAGTTTAACACAAACTGGAGCCTTGCAATTGTAAGTCATGACGGTACTGGGGCCAAACACGAAAGAACCCAAAGACTTTAAGACATCTTTGGCACATCTTGAGGTAGAGTGGCAAAATAGGAGATTAAAGGTTCAAGGATTAAATGCTATATTCGCACACAAACTGCAGACACATTATGTTTTTCCATTTTCGTGGTTCTGAACAAAATTCCTGGCCTAATAGTAGAAAAAAGGGCTGAAAGACCCTTTAGCCTCACGGCCTCCTCCACCTAGCCTCATGCCCCCCTTGACTAGCACCAAAAGATTTGCCACTAATGCACTCGAAATCACCTACGTGCTCACTCTCCTGCCTCGCTTACATCAGCCCGACCTGAGCCAGATCATGTCCCACTTGTCCTGACGACCACAAGTGACAAAGGTCAATGAAGGGCTCGGCTTCGAAGCAGTAGGTAGGAGGAGTATAATGTGGAGAAATAGAGGAAGGGAGTCTAGAAGCATATAAAGCTGTTAAGGACATATTGCCATGAGAGCCCAAAGGCGGCCATGCACGGATTGGAGGTTGGTGATGGTAGGAGGAGTGAATAGAGTAAGTGAGGGACGAGGAGGGAGAAGACGGGGACACGAGGAAGGATATATTGCTGGGAGGTAGGGTTACCGACATGGAAAAGGACAAGGCTTTCATTAGAGACAGCAAGGGGCTAGCTTATGGCTAAGGTGGAGCGGATGGAGCCAGTGAGGCGAAATGAGTGGTTGTAGTCATCTTGAGGGAGATGAGTTGGATGTCGTGGCCTAAGTGGTAGCGACAAAGGATTATGGTGCAAACAAAGCGTAAGTGGTTGTTATGTGGTTGTTCCCCCCTTTTAAATAGACAGAAGTTAATTCACGTGTTATCACATGATCGAGCAACTGACTCAAAGGAGCAAAGTGTCCGAGTCATAATATTTTAAAGATCAAATTGTGCTAGTCGGAAGATTGTGGGGCAAAGTGTTCGAGTCAACATTGTCATATAATGGGTAATTAGGCCTTCAACATGTTGACTAGACTTCTAATTTTTAAAATTTGGAAGTGTAGTTCTACATCCTTTCAAACGTTTAGGGACTAAATAGAAAAGTTTTTGAAAATTGAAAAAAGAAAAGGAAATGCTTGCTACACCAATTCCATTTTTTTTATTTTTTAAGAGAATAATTTACCGATCAATGAAGAAATGGATAATTGAATTGAGAAATTTACAATCCCTAACATTTGGCCTAACTTACATTTGTCATCCTTTATTTTAAAAGGCTTACATTTTACCTCTTGAAATAGTCACCTACCAGATTGACAATTTTGCAAGTAGGCCAAATGTTGTAGTTACATAAAAAGATTTGCTAATTATGAATATCAACAATAATATTCATTTCATGCCACCTCTAATCCATTTTTCCCTACATATACATATATTTATAATAAATTTTCTATTTCTCAATAATTTATATGTCTATAAATTTACTAATAATTTCTAGATCTATAATATATTTCCATATTTATAAAGCAAGTTTATGCTTGTGAGCAATATTAATATTTACCTTTTTAACATCTTATTTGTTTTTCAATTAGTTCAAATAGAGGATTATCATCTTTTAGTACAAATATATTTTAGTTAATCTCATTTTATTTTGAAAACTAATTCTCACCACAGGAAATAAATTTACACACATTCTATAATTTTTTAGCAAAATGCTAATAATGGCCTCAACATGTCCTACAAGGAAAACTGGTATTATCACTGCCTCAACCTTAACCCATAAATCCATTTCAAGGTTGCCTTTGATTTCTACATATAAAATAAATGATCTATTTAAGGGCAATCAGAGTTTCCCAACTTGATTCTTGAGCGAAAATCTGAAATGCACTTAAGTGTTCATGCACATAGTGGATGGTGTTAGAAGGTGGGCAATTTCTATTTAGGTTAGGTTATTTATGGTAGATTTGTTTGTTAAGATAATAATTTAGATATTAACATTGGTTAAAATTTTTAATTATGGAAACTTAGCTGTAAACATTTTTTTTTAAAATTCCATCGTCTTTAAGTCTTCATTTGACTAGATGGTTTTTAGGAAATTAACTTTGTTCAAAATTTATAATTATGGCAATTTAGTTTGTATATGTTTCCTTTTTTATTTAATTCTTTCGTCTTCATTTCTTCTTCTCCATCTCAAGTTCACCATCTCGCTATTTGTTTTTTTTAGCAATTGTCATTATATTCATGGTTTTAAGTGGGGCGTTAAAAGGTCTATGTAACTATATATTGGATTTGAACAAGCCTCCTAATTATGATTTGTTCAAAGTGAGGGTGAAGAGCTTAAGGAAGAAAATGGTGTATGCATTGGTGACGTTTGTGGTGAATATTTTGTTTTTGCTAATGGCGATAACGAAGTCAATTATAGTAATAGTAATGTTGATAAGTTTGGTAGTTTTATTTTTTCATGGCAATATCTTTTTATCGTGTGATGATTTTACTAAATAGATTAATACATTTGATTCCAAACGTTTCACATACAGTCTAATACATAGTCCTCACAGTTTAATACAATTAACTTCTAGTTTAATACATATTCTACGTTTTCAGTTTACCACATATCCCATACAGATTAATACAATTAATTTCTAGTTTAACCCATATCTCACACAGATCAATACATTTGACTTTCAATTTAACACATTTCACATACAGTCTAATATATAGCCCACATAGTTTAATACAATTTACTTCCAGTTTAACATATATCCCATACAATTTAATACATTTCAGTTCCAGTTTCATATATTTAGCATCCTGTTGTTGTCAATGGCGATGACAATGTCGATTATGGTACTGATGGTGATGATGAGTTTGGTGGTTTTATTTTTTTCATGTCAATGTCATTTTCTCATGTTATCGTTTGCCACACAAATTAATACATTTGATTTCTAGTTTAATATATTTCACATACAGTCTAATATATAGCCCAAATAGTTTAATATAATTCACTTCTAGTTTAATATGTATCTCATAAAGTTTAATACATTTTGCTTACAGTTTAACACATCTCATACAGATTCCCATGCCCATTCATTGTCGTCCTCCCCACATACATACAACTTTTCAGCCACAACATGGAACCACACAAATTTGTCACAAGGACACATAATTCCCATATATAGGTCCACTTTATTGAATAATACAACAAAAAACCAGAAACACACAACTAAAATGATTACCGCACACAAATCCCAAATAATTCCCTCCCAATAACGCACAAACAAACTCAGAAACCCTTCCTAATGAACAATACATCATGAACCTAGAAACATACAAGTAATAAACAACTCAAAAACATGATTTTGGACTTACCCAACCTTCTTCGAACAAATCGTACAAACTGACTTCTTTGCTTCTAGGCCAAATCGGAAGAATCTCACACCAGGTTCGCACCAGCTTTGTGTTGGCAACATACTAAGTTGCCACACCATTCTTCCTTCTCCTGTCGCACACCAAAATCTCTTCCTCTTTGTTTTTAGTGCCTGGGTTCGTAATGCCTTTCTTTTTCCTGTCAAGGAACCAACCGAGAGCAGGGGGATCACTTGTTTTTTTGTGGGATTAGGGTAGAAACTAATTTTGTCTAGTCTTTGTATGGTAAATGACTCTAATTAGGTAACTCCTCATTTTTCCCCCTAATTTTCACGCCTCCCCATTTGTTTTAAACTGAAGGTAACGTCTGGGATTGATGGATGGATGGAAACCAGTTGTACCTAATGGTGCTATTAAGTGTACTTACATTTAGGAAGACAATCTCAAAACTCGATTCTCAATGTTTTTATTGGCTGTTGGTGAATGTTTGAGTAAAATTCAAGTTTGGTCCCTTAAGTGTTTAGTTTGCCCAAAATAGTCCCTAACTCTAAAAGTAATTATTAAGGTCCCCTAACTCAGTCAACGCATCCTATTCAAGTCTCATCCATTATTTTAGACATTATTTATAACAAAAAATGCATATATGCCATTTAATACCCCTGCTCGATCCCACAATGCAACATGGTATCCTTTTTCGTTATAATAATTAACAAAACTAGGAGAATAATAAATCTTAGGCTAAAATTGACAAAAAAATTATAATTTTAGGAACTTAAAAGGTTAATTAACCCAACTTTCATCATTCTTCTCTCCTTAACGAGCGCTCCCGCCCCTACTGCTGCTTCTTTCTCTAATTAACACCGATTCGATGAGGGTTCAGTGTTATACATGTGATCGTATATCTTACATATACTACCTATGTATATTAGTATCTACTTGGGAGCATACTTAGTAGAGCTGGGATGTCACTACACGTGCGAGGCCATTATAAGATTGCTAAGTCAGCATTGCCTTTTTTCTATTTTTGATTATTTGTTATTTTTACGCAACCTTCTTTCTCTAGTATATGTATAAGGTGCCTGCCAATATGCAAGAATGAATAAGAACAATGATTTCCTCTCTATCTCTCTCTTTTTCTTTCTCTATTTTCCTCTATTCTAATTATCTCGTGGACATAAGCCTTTCATCCCTTGGAATCCATTCTAGCTGAGATTCCCTAGTTGCAAGCAACCTTCAATTAATCCTATTTTTTATCCCATAACATCTGGTATCAGAGCATCAATCTTGTGATGTCCAGGGCAAATGGTAGTAACTCCACGAGCTATGAAGAAGCTTAGAGGGTCAAATCTCTAAAGTGATATAGGAGCATCCCACCAAATATGATCGAGATCTAGCCCAAGTGGTTTTTAAGTAAGAAAAGAAGTTTTGCACTTTTCAGAACTTTATCATATAGGTGTACTAGGCTTGCTTTCAAGATAAAGAGGCTAGCTTTAGTCATCTTGTGCCGATTCGGCAAATGGTTAGCCACCAAGAGGTGGCTTGGGTAGGTCATATTAACTTCCCCTATTTCTCTGAAGATGATGTCGAGGGATGGGTCTGTTGAACGAATAATTCAAAGTTGTTGAGAAGTTTAAGGAGTTGATAAGAGTCCTTTTTTCCATTAAAGTATGTTACGATTTGATTTAATGTTTGTTACCAACGTGCAAAATCTGTTTTCCCACTTTTCTAAGTTGTTTACATCTGTAACAGCTCTATATAAAGAGTTATTATCAGTATTAATCAATAGGCGGAACAAGTTTAGCCTACTCTATTTTTTCTTGCACAGTTACTTATCACATTTGGTATCAGAGCGGGTTTCCCAACCAAACTTAGTCCAAAACTTGCTTTTAGAAAGCCATCAGAAGAATGAAAAACAACTCAGCAACAGCGAATATGGCTCAGCCATAAATCCCAATATTCAAGGGCGACTCCTACGAGTACTAAAGTATCAAAATGAAGACTCTCTTCAAATCCCAAGACCTCTGGGATCTTGTAGAGAGTGGATTCCCAAAAGCAACTTCGGATGAACCATCTAGTAGAGAGGTTATCAAGAAGGACGCAACAGCTCTATTTTTCATTCAACAGGTAGTTGATGATGCTATTTTTGCAAGGATAGCTAGTGCTACAATGGCAAAGTTGGCCTGGAACATTCTTAAAATGGAGTATCAAGGCTCGGCGAAAGTTATTACAGTGAAGCTTCAATCCATGAGGCATGAGTTCGAGATAGCTACTATGAAAAATAATGAGCAAGTCCAAGAATATTTGGAAAGGGTTATCTCAATTGTCAGCCAAATGCGAGCCTACGGAGACAGGATTACAGATAAGATAGTAGTTGCTAAAATCCTGAAAAGCTTGGCACCATAGTTCAACCATGTTGTAGCTACCATTGAAGAGTCCAAGGACCTCTTCACCATGACAACAGACGAGCTCCTAGGTTCTTTGCAAGCCCATGAAGTAAGGATCAATCGATCAGTTATAAAAGAGGAGGAGCAAGCCTTCCAAGCCCTCGGAGGAGGTTCATATCAAAATCGAAGGAGAGGTCGAGGAGAATTCAGAGGAAAAGGATACGGTCATAGCACCATCCAATGCATGTACTACAAAAAATTCAAACATCGAGAAGATGCATATTAGAGCAAAGACGATCAAGCCAAATTTATGGAGCAACTAGATGAAGTGGATAACTATTTATTCATGACCAATGTAAGCTCTCAATCCTCATCTAAAGAACTATGGTATCTTGATAGTGGGTGCTCCAATCACCTTACAGGTGAAAAAACCAAGTTTAAGGACCTAGATGAAGCATACAAAGCTCAAGTTCATCTTGGCAATGTGCTGCGAACCCCGATGGTATAAAGACCATGAAACGCGCCCAAGATGAGATTCAAGCTCCACAAGACATCAAAAAGACTGGGTTTAAAACCCCCACCCCTAATCAACCTGTGATTAGAAACGAGAAGTATAGAACTCCAAGAACACAAGCACACTTGTGCACCAAGGCAGTCCACAAAGAACCAAAGAGAAAACCTCTCCAAAGAGCAATATTATTTCGGCATTAATCTGTGTCTTTACATCCAGAATATGTGCCTTTATATAGGCCTAAACTAGGGTTAAAATCTGGGCAAAATTCGCAGCCTAAATCCCTTAGGAATCCTAGATACAAAGACATAGGAAATCCTAGTCAAATTAGGACTCTAATTCCTAGTTTGAACAAGTTTAATGAATGCAGCGTATGCCACTTGTCCAAAACGATTTAAAACTATTCCATAGCCTAAATAACTTCCTAAATAATGTATCTAAATAGGATTTGAACGAAAATAAAATATAAATACAAGATTAAACCCGAAAACTCCCAAATAGCCTTTTTGGGTGCATTTTGGGCACTTTAAGGTTCTCTCTTGTATCTTCAGCTCCAAGCTTGAATCTTTGAGTTCCAATGGCATGAATATTCATCTTAGATGTGGTAATGATGGTCTGGAAAGTTAGAGCTCAAAAATCCAGCTTGTGGACACAAAATGCATCAAGAACACTTAAGGTGGCTCAAATGGTGCACTTTGAGTGGTGTCCTTGGTGTCCTTGTTTTGTGACTTGTCTAAGCACTCCAGAACTGAGTACCAAGTATATCCATCATCTCCATATGGTGTCTTGAAAGTTCCAGCAGCTCCTTGTGAAGTTTCATGTCCATTCTTCATGAAGAAGCTTGAAACAAAGGCTTGTAGTGCACTTGAGAGCTCCTTAGCTTTCTTCCTTGTCATAGGTCCACTAGAAACCTTCAATGGGTCCTTGCCTTCTCCATGTGTGCCTTCCTTGATCATATCACAATGACAAGTAGTTAATCATAAAAGGAAAAGGCACTGTCAGAATAATGGATGCTGGAAAGGAGAAGCTCATTAGCAACGTGCACTACCCTCCAAGCTTAGCCCACAATCTGATAAGTGTGGGTCAACTAATTGACAGCGACCTTAGTGTTCTTTTTTAGGAAGGCATGTGCATTGTTAAATCAAAGACTGGTAAGGTGTGTTAAAGGCAGGTATGAATGATAATTGCATGTTCCCAATCAATTTTTCTCATGAACAAGATTTTGCATTTATAACTAGCAAGATAAGCGAATCAGAATTATGGCATCAACGATATGGCCACCTGTATGCTCAAGGGTTGCAACTGTTAGAAACCAAGAAAATGGTGATGGGATTACCATCAATTAAAACCATTGATCACGTCTGTGAAGGGAGTGCCTTAGGAAAAAAAGCTCGGAAAATCGTTTCCCAGAGGTCAGGTAAGGCATTCCAATGAGAAACTAGAGGTAGTGCATGCAGACATCTGCGGGCCAATGAGAATCTGGTCTCATGTTGAGAGCATGTATTTTTTGCTTTTCATCGATGACCTAACACGTATGTGCTGGGTATATTTTTTGACAGCCAAGTTTGAGGCTCTTGAACACTTTAAGAAATTCAAAGCCATAAGTGAAAAGTAAAGTGGCAGCACCTTGAAAATTCTCATAACAGATAGAGGAGGAGAATTCTGTTTTAAGGAATTTACAGAATTTTGTGAAAAGGAAGGATCAAGCGAGAACTTGCAGCACCTTATACCCCGGAGCAGAATGGGACTGTTGAACACAAGAATAGAACTGTGGTTAAAATGGCCAGATCTATGATGAAGTCCAAACAACTCGGAAACGACTACTAGGCAAAAGCGGTAGCAATAGTAGTATACCCTTCTAAACATATCCCCTACAAAAGCTGTGTGGAATATAACCCCTTATGAGGCCTGGCATGGGACGAAGCCATCTGTAAGTCACTTACAAATTTTTGGATGTTTATGCTATGCTTTGGTTACTACTGATAGACACAAACTAGAACAGAAATCAAAAACATATGTATTTGTTGGATATAGCTTATGTTCTAAAGCTTATAGGTTGTTTGATCCTGGAAACAAGAAAATTGTTATTAGTCAGGATGTAAAGTTTGATGAAGGTATGTGATGGACAATGGAAGTAGTCACTGAGGAGTCTTCTATCGAAATTGAAAATGATGAGACTTCAGCTCAAGCCGAGACAATCATACCTCCAGCGAGTCCACTGCTCAAAACACCTGTATCAAGTGCTTCAGAAAAATCATCATCGGAATAAAAAATGAGGAAGAGAAAGTCACTAAATGAAATTTATTCATCAACATATGCACTTTTCGCTAAAAAACCAATCAACATCTAGGAGGCAATAGAAGACAATGTGTGGCGAGAGGCCATGGAAGAATAACTTGCATCCATAGAAAAGAATCAGACTTGGAATTTGGTGGAACTCCTAGAAAGAAAACATACAATCAGCTTGAAATGGCTCTTCAAGATTAAATATACCTCAGATGGTCAAGTGCAAAAGTATAAATCCATACTGGTGGCACGTGGCCTTACGCAAGAGTATGGGGTAGATTTCGAAGAAACTTTTTCCCCGATTACACAATTCGAAACTGTTAGAATCATCTTGGCACTTACAGCTCAACACAACTGGAAGATATTCTAGTTTGACATAAAATCAGCCTTTCTCAATGGTGATTTAATGGAGGAGGTATATTTCCAACAGCCTGAAGGATTTGTGAGCCCGAGAGAAGAGCATAAGGTGTACAAGCTGAGCAAAGCCTTGTACGGCCTAAAACAAGCCCTAAGGGCTTGGTACAGTAAGATTAACGAGTTTTTCATCAACAATGGATTCAAAAGGAGCTCAAGTGAATGAAGCCTCTATTTGAAGCAGCAAAAAGGAGAAGATATAGTAATTGTGAGTCTTTATATGGATGATACAGTGTATACTGGCTCCTCTATACAACTCATTTTAGATTTCAAAGATGCCATGATGAGGGAATTTGAAATGACCGATCTGGGTAAACTTCATTAGTTCCTTGGGTTAGAAGTCAAACAAACTGAGGAGGAGATTTTTATATCACAGAGAAAGTATGTAATGAATTTGATTAAGCAATTTAGGATGGAGGAGTGTACTACTGTAGTAAGTCCAATGAATGCAAATTAAAACTAAAGGCTCAAGATGGAACAGAGGCAACAGACGTAAGGAAGTTCAGAAGTTTGGTTGGGCGTCTTATCTACTTAACACATACAAGGCTAGACATTGCATTCTCAGTAAATATGGTATCATGCTTTATGAACAGCCCTACTGCATATCATTTTGGTGCTGCAAAGCGAATTTTGAAGTACATTGCTGGAACATATGACTATGGAATTTGGTACTTCAACACAACCAAGTTCATGTTGAAGGGTTATATGGATAAAAACTGGGCAGGGTCAGAAGATGATAGAAAGAGCACCACCGGCAATTGATTCAACTTGGGAATTGGAGCTATCATGTGGATGTCTAAGAAGCAAAATTCTGTTGCACAATCCTTCACAGAGGCCAAGTACACTGTTGCAACTACAGCAACATGTCAAGCAGTCTGGATTCAAAGAATTATGAGTGAAGTTGGCCAGAAATAAATCAGTGCTACCACACTTTTATGTGATAACTAGTCAGCTATTGCTTTGACTAGGAATCCAATTATGCATGGGAGGACAAAGCATATTGAAATTAAATACCATTTCATAAGGTAGTTGATTAGCAATGAAGAAGTGGAAGTCAAGTTCTGCAAATCAGATGAGCAAGTTTCAGATATGTTCACAAAAGCACTATCTCTCGACAAATTCATGAAGTTTTGAAGTATGATGAGCATTACCAGTTTTGAATTATGGGAAGGTGTTGAACGAATAATTCAAAGCTGTTGAGAAGTTTTAGGAGTTGATAAGAGTCTTTGTTTCCGTTGAAGTATGTTATGATTTGATTTAGTGTTTGTTGCCAACGTGCAAAATCTGTTTTTCCACTTTTCTAAATTGTTTACATCTGTAACAGCTTTATATAAAGAGTTATTATCAGTAATAATTAATAGGAGGAACAAGTTCAGCCTACTTTATTCTTTCTTGCACTGTTACTTCTCATAGGGTCTTTTGTTGCAACCAAATCTTTGAGATTGACAACATTCCATAGGAGAGATATATCCAAAAAGGTTTCATTTACTTGGAAAGGCTTGCTCTCTAATGGCACAAACATTTTCTACGTGATTGGCCAAAGAACATGTGTTTCACATGGACTCCCTACTCCACTGCTATTATAGAACGATTTGGCAAAGGTCATCATGATTGAACTAAAGAACCCTAATCAGATGGGGTTAGTCAAAGATTATGAAAACTAGTTCAAAATCCTTCTCAACCATGAAGAACCCTTTTCTGATGAGTTTATTGTTGGGCAATTTATGGGGGGGTTGAACGAAGAGATGCAAAATGAAATAAGGACCTTGCGACCAAAGACATTGCTTTAGGAATAGTGCCTAGCTAAGATGCATGAGTCAGTACTTTTGTCGAATAGAAGGAGTAGAAAACTTTAGGAAGACAAGACAGGGGTTTACTACCAAACCCTGGACCTTGTCTCATGAGCTTAACCCCTAATCCCCCTCCCAAACATTACTGGACACTTAGGGAACTAAATGCCTCACAGAAAAGAAGATGAACGAAAAAAGGGAAAAAATGACTCTACTTTTGGTGCGACGAGTGATTTACCATTAAGCGTAAATGCAAGTGTAGTTAGTTCCATCATCTGGGGTTGGAGCTCAAGGATTTCCCTGAAGAATCTGACTCAAAGGAAGAAATGAAGACCCAAGAAACACCCCAAGTCACTTCCCATGTTTCTTTAAATGCCATTCATGGCCTACCAAATTTTACCACAATGGGGATGACAGGACAAATTCAGGGGCAACCCATACATATGTTGATTGATTCAGGGAGTACACATGTGTTCCTTGATGATGGATTGGCATGAAAGATGGGATGCTCAATTGAGCAGGTTAGGCCACTGGGAATATTAGTCGCTAATGGCCCGACTATATATTCTATTTACATGTGTAGGAACTTGAAGTGGAAGCTTCAGGATGTGCAGTTCACCACTAATGCTCCCTTAATTCCCCTCAGCAACTATAACATGGTCTTGGGAATCTAATGGCTTTGAACTCTCAAAAACATTAATTGGAACTTTGGGGCCCTCACCATGACTTTTAAGTTTCAGGGGTGGAAGGTGTGGTTAAAAGGCACAACCAAGGTATCAATTGAGCATGCTAACCCTAGCAAGATCCACAATAAGGTGCAACATATAGCTCATTACCTTGGAGCCCAAGTTTTTGCCATACAGCTATTGGGTTACGCTAACATGTCAGGTCCAAATGGACACATAGATTGGAGATTAAAGATGAAAGTCTTTTAGGGATACAGGAAGACTTTTACTATGGATAATATAGACATATGTCTAATTAGACATAGTGGCTAATTTTACAATTATACCCCTTAATTTTACCTTACTCAAACTCTGTCTCTCTCTCTCGTTCGAACGCCGGCTTTTCCCCTGTTCGTTCCAACTTCCCGTCAGCTGCTTCCTCTCTTTGGTTCCAACGGTCCAACTGCCACTCCTTTTCGTGCTGCTATACAATCATGGTGGCTATTTATCCGTGTTCATCTCCGATGCCAAGGCAGTGGTGGAGATCGAGATCGACAACGGTGAAATCGAAGGGAATCGCGATCGACGGATGGAGGACGATCAACAGTAAGGCGCGATTGACGGCTGTAGCTGGCGGGGTGTGATCGACTATGACAGAGGTAAATGAGCCACCGAGATCGCACCTGGTTCTCCGTCGACAAGCTGGTAGCCGCCTCCAAAAGATATCGCGATTAAGAGTGAAATCTGGATCTATGAGCAAATCGGATCGTGGAGAAAAAAACTGGTTTAGAGATATCAAAGCGCGGTTGTCACCGACTTAGAGAGATCGAAGGTCGATGATCGCTGGCAGCTCTGTTTGGTCATAAAAGGTGATGCCAGGTGAGCAATGAAGGGAGGCTAAGCATAGAGGGAGGGCGGGGTGGAGGGAAGGCTATTGATGAAAGATGGCGTTTGATTTTACAAAACAAAATATTTTTTTTTGTTAGTTATTATTGTTTAGACACTTTTCTATTGTACTTTAGACATTTTAAAATTTTCATTTAGACATTTTTTTGGACATTGAATCATATACCTTTATTTGAACATTTCTAAATATTTAGACACTTTTACATGTTGATTTGAATACCTTTATATATTTAGTTAGACACTTATTTTAATTATTTCAGACATTTATTTTCTAAAGGTAATAAATTATTCAGAAGTTATTTAGTCAGACACTTTTATATATTTTTTTAGACATTTTTCAATATTCAATTAGACAATTTTACTTATTAATTCAAACACTTTTTTTATTATATTTTAAAGATAATAAATTGTTTACAAGTTGATTTTATCATTTTTTTCAGCAATTTTGCTATTTTTTGTTTAAACACTTTTACATGTTTATTTAGACATTTTACAATATTCAATTAGACACTTATTCTTATAACTTCAAACATTTTTAATTTAACATTATAATATTTTATTTTATATTACCTTGTAGACACTTCCACATACTATATTAGACATATTTACATTTTATTGCTAACATTTTTGTTGTTCTAAAACAACAAGGACACGCTTGGAGGAAACGATTAGAAGCAAGATCCGATAAGTGATTAACAAGATCTGGCAGGTGATGACGAGATCCAGTGGGTTGCGATGAGATCCAGCGGATGACGATGAGATCTGGCGAGTAACGATGAGATCCAGGAAACGATCAGAAGCAAGATCCGATGGGTGACGACAAGATCCGACGAGTGATGATGAGATCCGGCGTGTGACGATGAGATCTGGACCCAAGCAGCTGCGAGAGTTGAAGCCAGATGATGACTATAAAATCTGAAGGCGATGACGGTTCATCGGAAGAGGAGATGGCAGCGACGGCAGATGTGAGTTTTCAAGAGTGAAAGTGAGTTTTGGCCCATAAGTAAATTAGTCAATTTATTTACCGGATTATATGTTATTTATAGAGAATTAGGGCTAAATTAATATGTCTAATTAGACATAGGTCTACAATATAATAACTAGAAGACTTTGACAATCTGTTTCATGAGCCAAATGGGTTGCCTCTTCAGTGAGCTCAAGACTATCGAATACCCCTGATGCCAGGAGCTAGCCCTATCCATGTGCGCCCCTACCGATACTTAACTCTACAGAAAGACGTAATAGAAAGATCGTCAACGAAATTTTAGTGGACAAGATCATAAGACCCAGCACTAGCCTTTTCTCTTCACTGATCGTCTTGGTCAAGAAGAAGGATAATTTGTGGTGGCTTTAATTACATAGACTATTGAGAGCCGAACAAAGTGACAGTGAAAGATAAATTTCCAATGCCCGTTCTAGAAGAACTTCTTGATGAGCATCATATAAGAATGTGTGAACAGGATGTGCCAAAGACAGTTATTTGCATTCTACATGCACATTTCAAATTTCTCAAAATGCCATTTGGATTGACAAACACGCCATATGCCTTTCAAAATCTGATGAATACAATATTTTGCGACTACCTCCATAAGTTTATACTCATACCCTTAGACGATATATTGATTTATAGTTCATCTTGGCAGGAGTACTTGGAGCATGTAACCAAGTCCTTAAAGCTCTTACAGTGACACTCTTTGTTTGTGAAAAAAGAAAAATGTTGCTTTGGGGTTCATGAAGTGGCTTACCTAGGACATGTTATCGCTGAGGCTAGGCTGGCTATAGACCCTAGCAAGCTCACTTCATCATCAGGATAGATCAACAGAGCCTCAAGCACCTATTGGAGCAGTGAATTCTTACAACACTACAATAGAAGTTCATTATCAAACTATCGCCTTACAACTATAAGATGTAGTACAGTAAGGGTAAGGAAAACCTTGCGGCAAATGTTTTCTCTGGTATTCCTCCCATGAACTTGCCATGATGGCTCTCACTACATTCACCATACCCCTAATTTTCGAGATTAGAAAGAGTTGTCAAGGAGATGACCAGTAGCAGCAGATGCTTAAAGAAAAGCAGGTCGCTGCATTTTCCTATCCTAAGTATACCCTTGATGCATAAGGATTGAAGAGGGAGGAAAAACTCGTAGGAAATGGTGCTACCCTTTGACACAGGATAATTTAGCTTATTCACAATAGCTCTATAAAAGGACACTCAGGGTGCAGAGGTAAGCAGAAAGAAAATGTTGGCGTGTATTGTAGATGAAGTTTAGTTTCTTACGTTGCTGCATGTATGCTCTGTATAGAAGTCTAGATTAAAGCAAACTCTTCCTATAGTCTATCAAATAAAGCTCTGGAGATGTATATATGTATTAATAGTTCGTAATGAAAATAGTTGAGAAAACATTCCCAAAACTCTATGTTCTACATGGTATCAGAGCAGGATTACTGCTTCACAAATCAACCAACCGAAAAAAAATAAACCAAGCCAAACACCATGGAAGACCACTTCAGAAACCCATCAATCGACCTAACCGAGTCCAGTCTTGGAGACTGGACTATGAAACTGACCGAAGCTTTCAGTAAAACTACCCCCTTCACACTTGAACCGTCGGCCATCCCAGTTGGTGTTAAGTTGGACGGCTCCAACTACGCCCTATGGTCCCAGGTGGTCGAGATGTACATCTCGGGGAAGGACAAACTGGGGTATATCAACGGTGATTTACCTCAACCCTTAGAGACAGACCCTTTGTTTCGAAGATGGCGGACAGAGAACGCCATAGTTAAAGGATGGCTGATTAATGCGATGGATCCATCCTTGGTAAGTAACTTTATCCGTTTCCCGACAGCGAAACAAGTATGGGATGCGATCGCTACAACGTATTTTGATGGAGCAGACACTTCACAAGTATACGATCTTCGACGGAGGGTGACTCACACCAAACAAGCGGGTGGACCAATTGAGAAGTATTATAATGACTTGCAGGGATTATGGAGAGAAATTGATTTTCGTCGCCCCAATCCCATGAAATGTCCTGACGATATTAGACAATACAATGTGAACTTGCAGGAGGATAGAGTATACACCTTCCTAGACGGTCTGGATGATCAACTTGATAACATCCGAAGTGATGTGTTGCAACTACAACCCTTTCCCACAGTTAAGCAAGCCTATGCGTATGTCAGACGAGAGGACATTCGACAAGCAGTAATGGCCTCAGATGGTGATACCTCAACAAGTGCTGTGATGGTATCTAAGGGGAGCAAGGCGGGGGTGAGACTGAATACAACGTCCAAATCCAATAACCAAACCACTGGAGGGAAATGCACTCACTGTGGAAATCCCAAGCACACCAAGGATGACTGCTTCAAACTAATTGGGTACCCGAATTGGTGGGAGGAGTATCAGAAAAAGAAGAAACGCGAACGAAATGCCCCAAGGGAAAACACAGGACGTGCTGCCGTAGCCTCGGGAGAAACCCAGCTGTCCCTTCTTCCCCAAGATGAGGTACTGGATGATTCTTGTGAACAACACCATCAAGGTAACTATGGTAGTGCATTTGTTAGTTCTACGTCCTGTGAGATTGGTGGTTGGATTATTGACTCAGGGGCAACAGATCATATGACGTATAATGCTTGTGATCTGTCTCACACTTCTAAACCTAGAAGAACGTGTATTGCAAACGCAAATGGGGTAACATACCCAGTTACAGGAGCTGGAACTGTAAAGTTGTCCTCATCCCTCTCGCTCCCACACACATTACTTGTGCCATCTCTCTCAAACAAGTTAATGTCTGTGAGTCAGGCTACTAAAGATCTTAATTGTGTAGTGTTAATGTACCCTACATTCTGCCTTCTTCAGGACATTCTCACGAAGAAGATTATTGGGCGTGGTACTAAAAGAGAAGGGCTGTACTACTTGGATGATCTTAGTGTTGGCAGAGTCAATCATACGACAAGCAGCAAGGAGAAACAAGTTTGGTTGCTCCATCGTCGACTAGGACATCCTTCGTTTGGCTATTTAAGACATTTGATTCCAAATTTGTTTTCAAACATTCAGCTCTCTGACTTGAAGTGCGAAACTTGCATCGCCGCAAAAAGCCATAGAGCATCGTACCCAATAAGTTTGAATAAAAATAGCATTCCGTTTACGTTAATTCACTCTGATGTTTGGGGCCCTGCACTTATAATCACTCCATCTGGAAATAGGTGGTTTGTGTTGTTTATTGACGATTGCACACGGATGAAGTGGTTGTATTTGATGAAACACAAAGATGATGTCTTTGATACATTTCAGGCTTTCCACAAAATGATACAAACCCAATTCTCAGCTAAGATACAAGTTCTCCGAACAGACAATGGAGGTGAATATGTTAACAAGAAATTCGAGGCATACTTCAAACATACAGGCCTCATACATGAAACCTCATGTGCACAAACGCCTCAACAGAATGGTGTTGCTGAAAGAAAGAATCGACATGTCCTTGAAACGGAAAGATCATTGCTGATAGAATCTCACGTCCCTAGACGTTTCTGGGATAGCGCAGTGTCAACTGCAGTATACCTCCTGAATAGAATGCCGTCAAAAATGCTGAACTTCAAGACTCCACTGCAGGCCTTATCAACATATACTTCATTGCCCTCCATGCTGGTAATACCTCCTCGCATTTTTGGCTGTGTGGCATTCGTCCATTTACACAAGAATCAGCGTACCAAGCTGGATCCTTGTGCAATTCGTTGCCTTTTTTTAGGGTATGCCATGCATAAGAAGGGGTATAGATGTTATGATCCTACTACTCGACGTACATATATTATTATGGATATAACCTTTCTGGAATCAGAAAGTTTTTTTTCAAGACCAGCATCAGCTTCTTCTCTTCAGGGGGAGCTTGGGAATGAAGAGCAGAATCGAAGTCGGAGCTGGCTGAGTACTATAGAACCAGGGCCAGAACTAAGTGGTGGCCTTGATACTACACATAGACCAGAGGAAACAACAATGAATACTGAGGAGGAGTTGGCAGCGGAAGCAGCTAAAGTTGAGAATGATGAAATCGAGAATGAGCAGGAAGCTAATCACGTGGATCCCGACCATCTCTCATCCTCCGCCTTGCCTCGTGTTCCAGCTGTAAACAAACCTAGTGAAGCATGTTCTCCAGCAGCTACCCCGTCCACTACTGACTCTGCAGACTATGTGCCTCCATATAGACACAATCGTGGGAAACCACCAAACAGATACTCACCGGACATTGATGGAAGGCAGACAAGATATCCAATAGTGAACTACGTGAGTACTCAGGCCTTATCAGAACCATTGAAGACGTTTGCGCACCAATTGTCCTCATCCATTATACCCAGGAACGTGGAAGAAGCTCTGAGGGACCAGACATGGAGACAAGCCATAAAAGAGGAGCTGGAAGCATTGAAGAAAAATGAAACTTGGACACTAGTCCCACTACCAAAAGGAAAAAGAGCAGTAGGATGCAAGTGGGTCTTCTCTATCAAATACAAGGCTGATGGTTCGATAGACAGACATAAAGCACGTCTAGTGGCCAAAGGATACACACAGACCTATGGTATAGATTATTGAGAGACATTCTCCCCAGTGGCAAAGCTAAATACAATTAGAGTCTTGTTGTCTCTTGCAGCTAACTTAGACTAGCCACTACACCAGTTCGACGTAAAGAACGCATTTCTCCATGGCGACTTAGAAGAAGAAGTGTATATGGAGATCCCACCTGGGTGTACACCATCACCAGCAGGGAAGACAGTGTGCAAACTACATCGTGCCTTGTATGGCCTCAAACAATCCCCACGGGCATGGTTCGGGAGATTAAGCATGGCTATGAGGAAATACGGCTATCAACAGAGCAACGCAGACCATACCCTCTTCTTGAAACATAGATCGGGGAAGGTGACGGCTCTAATTGTATACGTGGACGACATGATCATTACAGGGGACGACGTGGAAGAAATCTCGAAGCTACAGGTCCAACTCTCTACTGAATTCGAAATGAAGAATTTGGGAGGACTTAAATACTTTCTGGGAATCGAGGTATCGAGATCAAGGCAAGGCATATTCATGTCGCAAAGAAAGTACGTCCTTGACCTACTCACTGAGGTGGGCATGCTTGAATGTAAGCCAGCTAGCACACCGATGGTTCAGAACCATCGACTTGGAGAACATGCAGACTAGGAGCCAGCAGATAAGGAAAGGTATCAGAGGATGGTCGGTAAGTTAATATATCTATCCCACACCCGGCCTGACATTGCGTACGCGGTTGGAGTGGTGAGTCAATTCATGCATCACCCAAGCACGGAACATATGGATGCTGTAACTCGCATACTTCGCTACCTAAAGTCCTTCCCAGGAAAAGGTTTGATGTTCTCAAAACATAACCACATAGATGTTATAGGTTATACCGATGCTGATTGGGTAGGGAACATCTCAGACAGGAAATCCACATCCGGTTACTTCACATTTGTGGGTGGAAATCTGGTCACTTTGAGGAGCAAAAAGCAGAAAGTGGTAGCCTTATCCAGCGCTGAGGCAGAATTTCGAGGGATGGCACGAGGCTTATGTAAGTTGTTATGGCTGAAGAATCTACTGACTGAGATTGGTTATCCTCCGAACTCTACCATGAGCTTGTATTGTGACAATAAGGCCGCCATCGAGATTGCCCATAACCCGGTCCAACATGATCGCACTAAGCATGTTGAAGTCGACCGACATTTTATTAAACAAAACCTTGAGGAGAAGACCATCCAGTTCCCATTCGTCAAGTCAGAGGACCAACTTGCAGATGTTCTCACAAAGGCGGTGTCCGGCACAAACTTCCACAACTCACTGGACAAGTTAGGTGTTCGGGACATCTACACACCAACTTGAGGGGGAGTGTTGGCGTGTGTTGTAGATGAAGTTTAGTTTCTTACGTTGCTACATGTATGCTCTGTATAGAAGTCTAGATTAAAGCAAACTCTTCCTATAGTCTATCAGATAAAACTCTGGAGATGTATATATGTATTAACAGTTCGTAATGAAAATAGATGAGAAAACATTCCCAAAACTCTATGTTCTACAGAAAATTGGTCAATTTTATTATAGAAAGGTCCTCTCTAGAGATGTGCACAATTTCGTTCGTGAATGTCACACATGCCAGAGGTTATAAGAGTGATCTTGCAGCTTCTCCTGGATTGCTCCAACCCCTTCTACTTCCAAACACAGTATGGGAGCATGTCTCAATGGACTTCATTGATGGATTGGCCAAATTCGAAGGGAAGGAAGTTATTATAGTGGTAGTGGATTGCCTGAGCAAGTATGCTCATTTCATTGCACTATCGCACCAAAACAACAGCCTTTTCGGTCGCCAAAGCTTATGTGGATAACTTGTTTAACCTTCATGGGATGCCCAGGTCAATCACCAATGACAGGGATGCTATCTTCCTGAGCTTATTTTGGCAAGAATTTATGTCCCTTCAAAAGGTAAGGCTCCAGCTTTCATCAGCCTACCACCCCCAGACTAACGGGCAAACCGAATTTGTGAATAGGTGCTTGGAATGGTATCTATGTTGTATGATTGCGGATTAACCAAGGGAATGAGTGATGTGGTTGCCGCTAGCGGATCCGGAGTTCAGCAATAACTTTCACACTGGTACTCAAAGCACCCCATTTGAAGTTTTATATGGATAGCTGCCTTCCATTCATGTACCTTACGTAGCTAGAGACGTTAAGGTCGAATCAGTAGACCGCAATTTGTCAACTCGTAAAGCTGCTCTTCGCCTCCTTAAGCAAAACCTCTCCAAGGTTCATCATCGAATGAATGTGATGGCAGATAGGCATAAAATAGAGAAAGAATTTGAAATTGGAGATTTGGTCTACCTCAAGATTTAACCCTACAAGCAATCTAGCTTGCGGGCAACAGTCTCACACAAATTATCCCTTAAATATTGTGGACCGTTTGAAATCATTGTGAAAATTGGGACAGTAGCTTATCGACAGAAACTTCCCCTTGAAGCTCAAGTCCATAACATTTTTCATGTGTCATTGCTCAAGAAAAAGGTAGGGGATGCCCAGGTACATGCTTAGTTACCAAACCCAAAAGATGAAGTTATCAAACAGCCTTTTGCAATATAGGATCGTATGATAAAAAAAAAAAAAAAGGCACACAACTGTCACTAAGGTTTTGGTGCATTGGAAAAACACCCCACCTAAGGCCTCAACATGTGAACTCTTATCTGACCTTTGAAGGTGTTATCTAGCATTCTACACGCACCTCTTGAAGACAAGAGCTTTATTAAGGCGAGGGGAGTGTTACACATCGAACGTATATCTTACGTATACTACCTACATATATTAGTATTTACTTAGGGAGCACGCTTGGTGGCGGTGGGATGTCGCCATACGTGCGAGGCCATTATAGAATTCCTGAATCAGCACTACATTTTTCTTATTTTCAGTTATTCGTTGTTTTTACGCAACTTTCTCTCTCACAAGTATATGTACAAGGTGCCTGCCAGTATCCATGAATGAATGAATGAGAATGATGATTTCCTCTCTCTCAATTCTCCTTTCTTCTAATCATTTCGCGGTCGTAAGCCTTTCATCCTTCGGGATCCATTCTAGCTGAGATTCTCTAGTCGTAAGCAAACCTTAGCTTGATCCCATTTTCTGTCCCGTAACATTCAGCTCCGATTCTCCAATTCTCCAAACAACACCAAAATCCCAAAGATTTGAATTGGTGTACAATTAGAGCAAATCAAACTTGTAATTTAAATGTAACTTTTCTCTCACTTTGGTTTTATTTTTTTCTTTGTTCAAATTTTTACAAACTTCTCTATTAATAAGAGTCATAGTTTTGGGTAGCTTGGTTTGGGGGTTGTTATGTGCGATCACTATGGTGTGGCTACGGCGGCTCTGACAGTTCAACGTTCAGGCAATACCCAATCCCTTTTATGTGGAATGCTTAGTAGCTCAGGCAGGAGTTCAACTTGTAATGGATTTCGGTATCCCTAAGTTCATACTTGAGATGGATGTAAGCCAGGTAGCTCAGGTAATTCTATCACCAACTAATGGCCTGTCGGAAGCTTTTGCTTCAATTGCTTCCATTAGGCGTAGTCTGAAGTGTATGGCGGCATAACAACTGCTTTTCGTGGGGCAAGACGCAAATACTGTGGCTGATGCACTTTAAAAAATCAGTTTGATTTTGGTGGCACAGTAAGCCTGGGTTCCAGCATCACTAGTGGGATGAACTCTTCTTAGAATTCTCCATCAAGGGTTTCACAGTCCAGTTTTCTTTACTCCCAAAAAATGTCTTCCTGGTTGGTGTCTGGTGATTCGTTGCCTGAAAAACTCTTGTATTGCTGGTTAACCGAAACTCTCCAACTAAGCCAGGCTCCACTGTCCAACTAACTCAATCCGACTAGCTCCTGCTCACATACTCCAATGGTACTCAACAACATATAAGCTCTGGAGATGTTACAAGTTCAGGATTGATGCAGGATGTGGCAACTTTGTCTTGAAACGTTCAAACTCGAAGACTGTCTAGGAGAACTTCAATTCCCCAACAAGCACATTCTTGCCGGGACAAGTTCTGTTGATGAACCAGGCACATTTTTCCAACAATGGGAAATTCAAATTGGAAATGCAAGATGATGAGAATTTAGTCCTCTCTGCTTATAGTTGTGTTGAGCCTGGGTACTGGTGGACAGGAACTCTACAAGCAAATGTGAGCCTGGTTTTCAATCAGAGTGGTCTTTTGTACCTTGTAAATAGTACCAGTCATAGTATATATACTATCACCAGAAAGATCTCAAACCCAATTCAAGATTATTATCATAGAGCAATAATCAACGATTAGAGAGATTTCCAGCAATATGTTTTTTATAAGAGAAATGGAAGTAGTTGGACACTGGTGTTGAAAGTACTATCCGAGTGCTCGTGCCTTATGATTGCTATTTGTGATGTTAATGGAATGTGCTCTTCTATAGATAACAAAACTTTAACATGTAATTGAATACCTAGCTATATTTCTTTATATTGAAGTGATATTTTAAAGCGTAATAAATGTTGACACGAAGGGATGAAGAATGCTCTAATAGATGACTACTATGCATCAGAAGCTCCATTGGAGGGCTCAATGTAGTGCATGAAGAGAATGCCTTTGTTAAAGGCTAGAATGCTTCTAGCATAGGAATCGAGGCACTAATCAAAGTGCCTATAAGAATGGAAGTTCCCATATTATGGTAGGTAACAAGAAAGATGACCATAATGTTAGGAAATTTCTGAGATTGGCCTAATAACAAATGCAATACTTGCTTTACACATTGGTGGGGCTGCTGCGTTCTATCATTCTCTTGTCTGGAGATTGGTAAAAGGAAAAGGGCTTTTGGACATGGGTTCTATTGGAGTTGGATTCAGAGAATTCACATTTCAAGAGCTTTGTGAAGCAACAAATGGTTTTAGTAACGCATTAAGCTAAGGTTCATCTGCCAAATTGATGTTGGTGTCCCTTCATTGCTCTATGACCGCAAATTCTATTGTGGACATATGTCCACATGGTCCGGATCTTTTTTAGGACATAAATACCCTTAAAGAGAAAAGATATGCCAAACCAAACGCCTTTAAAAGCTCCTTGTTTTTGTGCTCTTGCATTCTAGTCCCTAAGGTTTATTCTTTATCTTATTTCTTTGAAGGAAAAACTTAGCCAAATTTCAAAAGGTTTTATCCTATTAGTAATTAAATATTACTGTTAAGGTTTTTTTTTGTCTATCACCCAAGTCGCATATCCACCATAAGACCTATAGTTGAGCAAAAAGGATAGTAAGTTGGAGTAAATTGTTGATAAATAGCAGTTTAAAATCTTAATATTGATCTAAAGTCTTCTTTAGGAGTTTGTCCAAGTCTTCGTCAAAGAGACAATAAGATGAAGAAACTCTGGGGAGTGGAAAAGTTCAAAATTCTTAAGCTGTAATAATATTATCATATGTAAAAAAAATATTGGGAAATTGGAGCACCCCCGAGATTAAGAAATATAAAATTTATCAAAAGGGAACTTTTGATCTGAGAATAACATATGCCATTAAAACAATATAAACAATTGTTGCTATAATAAAGAAGATCATAGATTTGAATTGTTGTCTAAATATATGATAAAAGATCATTTAGAAAATCATTACAGTTATCTACATGTTGGTCTAGTTCAGATTACTATGAAGCCTTTAACAAGAAATGGATTAAATAGTTTTGTTATCTTTGCTTTGAGAAAATGCAGACATAATAGGTTCTCTAATTCCTTATTAGGCATGATAGAATCAAATTTGTGTGATAGAATAATTTATTTTAATTATCATCCAAATTTCATTGTTTCTTTGAAAGATCCTCATATCATAAAAGTCTTAACTGCAAATATAATGACATTTGGTTTTAATACACTTGAATGACACCAGAATTTAGTACTTGTTTATATAATTTATTACAAAGTAATGACAACAAAAATTGAGCCAAAGGCCATACAATTTTATACAAAAAGAGAAATTCTTTTGTTGCAAGCTAATATAGGGGGAAAAAAAGTCATGTAGTAATCCCTAGGCCAATCAATGAAGTGTCATTAAGCTCCCAAAAAATAGGTCTCCTAGAGTTGACCCTGTTTATAGAGTTGACCTAGTCATCCAAAAAAAAGGAAAAACACACAAGCAGTAAAAAGTAGAGTCAAAATCTATAACAATAGGATCACCCAATCCCAACTTTTCAGATTTTCAACTAAATATCATAACAGAACCATTTAGAATGGATAGCAAGAGTCTAAATGAAGATTTTTTGGTAAACTCCACCCTTCATCCCTAAATTATATTCAATGTTGTTTATTCGTCCCTAAACTACCAAATATTGCTTAATTATCCCTAAACTATATCCAGTGTTACTTGATCATCCTGTTGTCCATCACAGCCTTTAAGGATGGATGGCAAAATGATATTGCTGCTAATGTGGCATGAAAAAATGTTGTTTATTCTTCCCTAAACTACCAAATGATTATAGTTAAATTCACAGGACAACTAAGAAATTGGTGGAAAAAGTGCTTAACAGAACAAGTTATGTAAGAAATAAAAAATGCAAGAAAAATGGTCACGATATAGCATAAAGGACAAATAATAAACCTAAATGAATTTAATGTCATCATTATTTTTGCTGTTAACCATATATTTTCATTTTGTTGCGAGCACAGCAAATAAAGAAAGTAGGGATGGAGAATTGTTGTTAAACTTAAGATACAAAACGTTGTCAGACTTAGAATGAAATAAAGATAATTTCCTTACAAGAGTTTATGACAGAGATGATTGTAGATCATCAGTCTAGAAATAAAAGTTCATTCAAGGATTCCTAAAACATTTTTGGACAATTAGTCATGAACCATATTAAAGAAAAGCATAAAGGTCAGGTTAACCTAAAACGTTATACTTATGGTCTGATACTAGCAGAAATTAAGGAAGTCAGACTTAAGATGTTCCATGGAATAAAGTAGAAGAAATATGTTAAGAGAGAAAAAAATGGCTAGAAAAAAAAAAAGAAATAGGAAAAATTTTCTTTTGGGTATGACATTCAAAGGCCATATCTTGAACATGACTTCAGAAAACAAAATAAGAATAAATCTTGTAAGAAATATAGAAAAAATAAGGATTAAGAAATCAAAAGTAAAGCCTAGATCATCTAACAAATACAAGAAAAGAATATTCTCAAAAGATTCTAAGGTCTACTGGAAATGTGGAAAATCAGGACATTTTTTAAACAAGTGTAAAATAAAACAAAAAATAAATTATTTAGAAATAGATGAAGGTCTTTAGAAGAGTTTAATGCAAATCTTGATAAATAATGACAGCAAATGTAAAGAGAAACAAGGAAAAATGACTTCTGAAGAAGTAAATATTGTTGGTCTTACTGATAGTTTAGAAATTGAATCAGAAAGGTGTGGCTACAAGTGTAGTTGTTCATGTGAATTGCAAAATACCTTTAGTAGTTTAATCCTATGCCCTCTAGATAGTGATTATATCCAAGTAATAAAAAATAAATATAGCCCGCACAAGGTTTTAGTGGGAAAAATGAGAAAATGGTTGAAGGAAAACTATGGGTTTGGGTTAAATGGTTGAAAGAAAGTGGAGAAGGTAGTTTGATTGCAAGATATAAAGTTTTGAGGTTTTTAAGGTAAATGGAATGCTTTTTTAGGGTTAAAACATGTTTTTTCACTTTTTTTTCTTTCCATTTCAACGAGAAATTTGACAGTGGGATGAATAGTGCAACATGTTCATAGTTAGAAGACGAACGATATAATATTTCTTAGTTCTAAGATAAATCCGCAACATGGGCCTTAGTTTAAGGACAATGGATGCCACTTACCTAAGAATTTTAGAATTTGATAAGAAAATTAATAACATAGAATTGAGAAAAGAAGTTTTGTTTAAGTATCTTAACAACGTGAGAAAACAAGAACACCAACAGGATCAAGGACAATATAAAAGGAATTAAAAAAAAAGTAGATATACAAGAACTAACAAAATCGCCTGTCTATAGCTAGAATGAAATTCTTAAAAGAATTAATGAATTGCAAAAAAGCTATAAGGAGTCAACTGTGGCAGAATTGGAAGGATAAATTTTAGAAGTTGGAGTAGAAATAAAATATCTAAAAAATAGAATTAAGACTTTAGAACTACAAAACTTTGGAGAATATTCTCAAGAAAATTAACAAAATGACCTTATCATTGAGGTTATGGAAGAATTTGGCTTCAAGGCAAAGCAAAGAGAAAGAGGTAAAAATATTCCAAAAACAAGTCGGGTAAACAAAGAAATAGAAGATGATTCCCAAAACCTACCTCTTCAAATCAATAAAGCGTATTCTATGTCTAATCAAAGATTTACATGCAGAATAACTTTATTAGTAAAAAATTAGTTTAGAATCACAACAGCAGTTTTGATTAATTCAAGAGCTGATAGAAACTACATTAAGGAAGGAATTGTCCCTTATTAATACTTGAATAAATCTTTTGGATCAATCACAATGGCAAATAAAGAAACATTGCCTACAAGGTTTAAACTAATGAATGTGAATGTATGCAATAATGATGTTTGTGTTAAGCAACACTTCACAGTCTTAAACATGAATGAAGACATATTCTTAAGAACTTCATTCTTCGCTACTATTATACCTTTTAAAGTAGATATAAATGGAAATTCTATTAGAGAATTTGGTAAGAAAATCACTTTTGAGATTGCCAAATCCCTTAGAAGATCTTGGTTGGAAGAACTTGCTATAGATCTAGGAAAAAAGCAAAATGTATTAACGTATTTACAAGAAGAAGCAAAATACAAGAATGTTCAAGAAAGATTAGAAAACTTAAAAGAAAAACAAAAGATTGAGCACTTTAAAGGAATTCTAGCAAAAAGAATATGTGCAGACATTTCAAATGCTTTTTGGGAAAGAAAGAAACATATTGTCAATGTTTCTTATGAACCAGGATTTGATGAAAAGAACATTCCTACAAGATTAAGAGCCATCCAAATAAATGAAGAATTAATAACTCATTGTAGGAAAGAAATCCAAGAATTGTTTGATAAAAAAATTAATAAAAAAAGTCATTTTCCATGAAACTGATCTAATCTTTATATTGTCAAAAATGCAAAAATTGAAAAAGGGAGTGCCAAGGTTGGTAACAAATTATAAACCTCTCAATAATATACCCCATTAGATCAGGTATCCAATACCTAATAAAAAATATTTATTATCAAAACTTCATAATGTTATTGTTTTCTCTAAGTTTGATATAAAGCAGTGTATTGGCAGATTCAAATTACCAAATAAAAAAACTATAAAAGAGGTTTTAATGTTCCATTTGGATATTATGAATAGAATGTTATACCTTTTTTTGTTAAAGAATGCTCTTTCAAAATTTCAAAGAATCATGAATGAAATTTTTAATCCTTATAGTTCTTTTACTATTATTTACATTAATGATGTTCTTGTGCTTTCTCAATCTATTGGTTAACACTGGATACACTTAAACAAGTTCATAAAAATAGTAGAAGAAGCAAGATTAGTAGTAATATCAAAGAAAATGGAATTGTTCTAAACAAATGTTAGATTTCTAGGTCATATGATCTATAAAGGAACAATCAAGCTCATTGATAGATCAATAAGTTTTACTAATAAGTTTTCAGATGAGATAAAAGATAAGAAACAACTGTAGAGATTTTTAGAAAGTTTAAATTATGTTACAGACTTCTGTAAAGATCTTGCCAAGAATTGCAAGCTTTTGTTTAACAGGTTAAAGAAGAATCCACTAGAATGGGGAAAAGAATAGACAAAGGTTGTTCAGATTGTTAAAAGAAAAATAAAAGAAATTTCTTACATTAATATACCTAATCCAAAGACCTTTAAGATGGCAGAAACAAATGCTAGTGACATAGGTTATAAAGAAATATTAAAATAGAAAACTGGTGAAAATGAGCAATTAATAAGATTATCTTTAGAAGTTAGAATTTCTTTATTAAAAATCTTAAAAGTTTGAACTTTTGAGCAACAAGAAGTTTCCTCAGGAAGAAGGAGAATTTTGAACCAATGAAAGTTCAAGAACATATTGTTCTTTTACTGAGACTATGTGAAGGCTTGGTATGACATTGTTCACATCCAGAATAGAGATTATCAACACTCCTGGATGATTCTATTGAAAACCAAGCAAAGGAAGTTCCCAAATAGGTTTTACAGTTGGTACTAAGAAATGAGTTTGTTCAAATATTCTTTCCCAGAACAAGCCACGGAATCCTTTATCAATACTGAGAATAATTCTACAAGGAAGGCCAACCAATGCCTTTCCAAGATTTCCACTTCATGATTATGTACAACATTCAACGGATTCTCTAATGGCATTATGAGAAGTGCAAAGTGGACTTCTATGATCATTTCACACCCTACCTAAAAATAGTATGGGAGTCTAAGTGGTGGGACAAATTTGTCATTAATCAATATTTGTCAAATGCCTTTCAACTTCACAAAATTAAGATCATTGATGAAGAAGAATATTCGGATGAAGATTTTCTAGATGTTATTCTGAGCAAGTTTTATGAAGGAGGAAAATTCAAAAACAGTGATATTCCTCTTTTTGTCATGAAGGAAAAAATCATGAGTTCTGCTTAGAAGCAACTTTTGTAGAAGATTAGTCAAGAAGGCCCCTCATCTTCAATAGTCGATAGTGGATCCAGCAAAGTAGGGCCTCCTTAGCAAAAGTAAAAGCATCTCCAGCTAAAGATGTTTTTACTTTTACATGATTCTATTGGCAAAAATGACAAAGAAAAAAGAAAATGTCCTTTATTGTTGGCCTAGAAAAGTAGGAATCCAAGAAAATATAAGGCCACTAGCATAGTGGTTATAGATTTTCTCAACTCTCATTGATAAACACGATTTCATCCTATAACCAATGTCTGAGTCTCTCTACCTATAAAAGGAAGCTCCTTCACTATGAAGGACCATCCCTTTTTTCTCTCAGCATTTTTTACTCTATGTGCTAGATGCTTTCTTTCATCTGAATTAGAGTTGTTTTACCTTGCATTCAGGTAGAGTCACTACGTGTGCTTAGTGGCTGTAAGAGTGTTGTTGAAGCTTAGTATACTGCTTCAATGATATCAAATTTTAGTCATTCCTTTGTCCATTCTCTACAAGTGGCTTGTATAAACTGATACTCACTAGTTTACTGTAAGTTTATGTTTTAAGCAAATGAATTATATATATACAGTTCAAGTCCATGTTTGTGCTTAATATATGTTTTCAATTATTTATGTTACTTGGACACATTGGTATCAGAGCTACCATAGATTATGACTTTTGTATTGACATATCTCATACTTAGGTCCTAATTCGGGAAATTGTAAAAAGATTGAAGGCTAAAAACAAACAAGGGCATTTTTGGTAAAAGTCATCCTGTCCGCGTGAACATAGGTCCACGGTAAAAAACCTCATCAAGGCCACCAACTGGTGAATGATCAAGCTTACTAGCTCATAACCTTTCAACATCTTGGCTTGCTCTGTTAAACAAGATTTTTGTGAAGCTTGAAACTAGGATCTGTAGCGCCTTATATTTTTAGGCATCGGTTGTTCTTCTGGTTTGTAATTGTACCTAACACGTTGACCAATCATAAAATAATTATATCAATGTTTATTGCAATTAAAAAACAATTTCAAACTAGCATTTGAATTTAAAATAATTTGTAGATGGCTGCGGTGGCGTTTTCCAACCCTCTAATCCTAATATAACAATCCTTGACTTTTCTACGGCAACTGAGGGAACATCCCTTCAGCTTAAAATAGCACCCCCTTCTACGGTAGTCATTCTTCCTACCGCTTGAGTCCCAAAATAAGTGACATTTTTATACTCTTATATATCTTCTTCCAATTTTACGCCTTTCAATATAAAGACTTTTATAAATCTTCTTCCATTTATATATTTTTATACGTAATTATGTATAATATGCCAACCTGGCATTACATAATTTTCACAAAAAATAATTTTTTTTCCTGTTTGCCTTTTTGTTTTTTTTTTTTTTTCCCAATGAACACCTTAACTTCATCATTGACAAATAGACAGAAAGCTAACTGTGGATGAGATAGCTGTAGAAATACAATAGCAGCAAGTAACTTTAGCAGCCACAAAGATTTTTGTCGTAGGTCTGATAAAATGGACCACCCTTTGATTTTTCTTCCACATGGAAGTCTTTCACATGAACTGCTCATGGGAAAGCATGTGTCCTGATCCAGTTCATAGCTCCATGAAAAAATCTGACGCAAATGCATAATTCATGCTCCCTTCCTCATATAATATTTTTAAATATTTTACTTAAATTTGACCCAATTTTTATTATACTAAACATTGCTCAATTTAAAAAAAAATTCATCTAAAATTTTACATGAAATTTGGTATGTTCAAACCATAGGAAAAAAAATAAAAAAGCCAAATGAGCAAACAATACAAAAGAGTAGAAGTATAATATTTACCCCAACTTTTGTTGCAAAAGGTAGGGGAAAATTTGAGCCCTTAGCATCTTAATACATGTGGAGTGATTCCTAGTTACCTAAGACTTCAAGAATTCAGTGGTGGATGAGTCACTAAGTTAACCCATTTAGACTAAAACAAAATATCCCTACTCTTATACAATTCAACTTAAAATAGTGCAACTTCTTTCTCCTAGATTATTGGTTTCTACTTATGAACACCAAAGGTATTCACAATCATAGGTGATCTACACAAAATGCGCTATAATTTGGCATACACAAGTACTAAAATATAGCACATTTCCATAGTTATATACAAAATATTCCGTGTTTCATGTGTTTTCATATAAAAAAATATTACCTTTAATATTTTATTTATATTAGGTAAATTATGTTGAAAATAATTAGAATATATATATATATTTGTAAAATACTGCATATTATATCATATGGTATACCTATCATTTATAGCAAGCTTACCATGGGTCAAGCTTGACTGCCGTCTCCCGGTGGCAATCCATGTCAACTATGTGCCTCTATGAGACATACAGGGATGTTGAATGCGGAGATGGAAAAATTGGAACAGCCTAACGAAACAAGGACTCTAAAGTTCCCATCTCCGAAGAAAAATATATTTCATATTGTAATAGTAGCATTGCTTTTTGCAGCATTCTCTGATCTTCCTGATTCAATCACTTTTTGCCCTTGTCTTGTTCAACTTTTCTCACCTCAGACAGACATGCCCGCAGCTAGAATTCTCATTGCAACAACACTGTTGCTTTCTTTCTTTATTCCTGCTTTTTCTCAAACCAGAAACAACATATACCTTGGTTCAAGCTTAACTGCTGGCTCCAATTCTTCTTGGCAATCGTCCCTCGGTGATTTCGCCTTCGGTTTCTATAACATTTCAGATGGCCTCTTCCTCGTCGGAATTTGGTTCAACAAAATCCCAGATAGAACACTTGTTTGGTCAGCAAACCGTGATGATCCAGCTCGAAATGGATCAACCATTGATCTCACAAGAAGAGGGCAGCTTGTGCTGAGGCACTTAAATGGCACTGAACTTACAATATACAATGGTACCGCAACAAGGTCAGCTTTGATGCAGGACGATGGCAACTTTGTCCTGCAAGATTCTTCTTCGGAAATCATATGGCAGAGCTTTGATCACCCAACAGACACTATTTTGTTGGGCCAGAAGCTTTCCATGGGACAAAGATTATATTCCAATCCCACTGGCACGCATGATTACTCCACGGGCCGGTTCATGTTAGAGGTACAAAGATTTGATGGAAATGTAGTTTTGTCTGCTTACAGGCATGCTGATCCTGGTTACTGGTATACTGGAACAAATGGCAACACAAGTGTCAGCCTAATTTTCAACCAGAGCACAGCTTTAATGTATCTTGTTAATGGTAGCTCAGTTATATATTCTATGAGCACAAGTTCACAAATTCTCACACCAGTAGAAGATTACTATTATAGATCAACAGTTGATGCTTATGGAAATTTTCAGCAGTTGGCTTATCAGAAACAGAATGGGAGTAAGTGGAGAGTTGTCTGGGAAGCAATCGTTGAACCTTGCACCGTATTTGATGTTTGTGGGGTGTTTGGTTTCTGCACTTCTGCGGATAACAGAAGCGTCACCTGCAATTGCTTGCCTGGATATTCGCCTTGGGATCCCAAAAACCCTTACAAAGGGTGCTACCCAGAAGTTGTCATGGATTTTTGCTCTCCACAATCTTCAGCTTCCGACTTCACTATCCAGCAGATTGATGCTGCAGATTTCCCAAGTGATCCGCCAGTGGATTTAGCGAGCATCACATCCATGGATGTGAATGAATGCAAACAGAATATGAAGGATGATTGTTTCTGCATGGCTGCTGTCTTGGATGGCAATGTTTGTCGAAAGAAGAGAATGCCTCTGTTGAATGGTAGAATAAGCAACCCCTCTACTAACAACAAAGTAGCATTTATCAAAGTTCCAAATCTTAACAGAACTTCTCAAGCCAGGGACAAGAAAGAGACTCCATCAACAGCTGTTCTACTTGTTTGTCTTCTGATATGCTTCATATTAGCTTTGTTTTTTGTAGCAATCACCATCTATCATCACCCGTCCACAAGACCCTACATAAGCAAACAACCACCTGGGAAGCCTAAGCCACTGGAGATAAACTTGAGGCCATTTTCATTTTCAGATTTGCGTGAAGCAACAAATGGATTCAAGAACAAGTTAGGTCAAGGAGCTTTTGGTACAGTTTACAGTGGGGTTCTAACTTTAGAAAATGAACGTATTGAGGTTGCTGTGAAGCAATTGGAGATGGGGGTTGGAAAGGGAGAGAAGGAATTTCTGACAGAAGTACAAGTAATTGGGCTTACTCATCACAAAAATCTAGTTCGACTGATAGGATTTTGCTATGAGAACAGTCACCGGCTTTTGGTTTATGAGCTAATGAGGAATGGAACTTTGTACAGCTTCCTGTTCGAGAGAGAAAAACCCAGTTGGGGTCATAGAGCAGAGCTTATACATGCAATTGCACAAGGCTTATTGTACCTGCATGAGGAATGTGAGACCCGGATCATCCATTGTGACATTAAGCCACAAAATGTCCTCCTTGATGACAAGTTCACAGCTAAGATTGCGGATTTTGGTGTGGCAAAGCTAATGATGAAGGATCAAACAAGAACTAGCACCAATGTGAGAGGAACTATGGGATATATGGCACCTGAATGGCTCAAGAATGCGCCAGTCACTGCCAAAGTAGACGTATATAGCTTTGGGGTCCTGTTGCTTGAAATAGTGTTTTGTAGAAGGCACATTGAGTTGCATCAAGTCGATGGTGAAATGGAGGCAGATGAAATGATTCTGATCGACTGGGTATTGTCTTGTGCAAGGGCCAGGAATTTGAGAGATGTTCTGAGTGATGATTTAGAAGCATTGGAAGATTTTGACAGGTTTCAGAGAATGGTTATGGTGGGGTTATGGTGTATTACTCCTAACCCAAGTTTAAGGCCCTCGATGAAGAAGGTTGTGCAAATGCTGGAGGGATCAACTGCGATGGATGTTCCTCCTGTTATTGATACACCACTGTTTTAAGACAAAATTTAGTTCCTTTTAACTCTTTGAACTATAATGTACCTTTTTTAATAGTTTAATTTTCTTGAGACTTCCGAATTTTCATGGACCAGCAAAACTGACAAAAAAAACAAAGGAAATGAATATTGGGTAAAAGCCAAATTGGGTTCCCTAACTTTAAGGGTCGTCCTAAAGTGGTCCCTTAACTCTATATGTGTCTCTTAAAATCCCCTAACTCAATTAGGGTGTCTTACTTTAGTCTCTGCCGTCAGTTTAGGCATTATTTTGGATGGAATTTGCCTACATGACACTTGCTACACCCATAGTAGGCTCCAAACTGCCACGTGGATGAGTAAAATAGAAGAACAAGAAACTTTAAGTTAAAATTGATATAAACAAATAATCAAGGACTTCAAATGTAAATTAGTCCAAAATTATCTTCCTCATTCTTCCCCAATTTTTCATTGTCGTTGGCTTTCTGGCTCACCAACCTCCTATCTTCCCTTTTAGCTTCTCTGCTTGCCGAGAAATCAAGCTCTGCCCTTGAGCCAAGGGTGTGGGATTTCATTTGGGAAAAAACTAGGAAAAATTTTGGGATTTCGAATTTGGGATCTGCTTGCCTAATTTTGATTATCGAGATTAGCGACATTGTAGAAGTGACGACACTGGTTCTTGACAATACTGATGGACAGTGGACCTCTACCTCCTCTATGCCTCCGCCGACGGGTGCTTCGGCTCCATCTCAAAATCCTTCAAAAGCCTAGCATTTGCCAAAATGCCATTGGACTAAAGGGCGGATGAGAAGAAGAAGAGCCCACATCATGATTTTCACTGGCAGGCTGGAAGTCGCGACTGAGAAGCGAGGTGGTTATCGATTGAGGGTCCAGGGTTAGGGGAAGAAGAGAGCGAAAAGGGGATAGGAAAGGGAAAGGAGGGGTTGAGGACTTGGTGGACGGCGAGGGGGTGAGTATCGAGGAAGGGCCGGTGGGAGAATGGGTGGTGGAGGTGGTTGAGCATTTGGGAAAGAAGAAGATTATGGTTAATATATGTCTTAAGTTCTTAATATTGTATATTTTAACCAATTTTAGTCTCATACTTAATGTTCTTCCATACTAGTCACTCATTGTTATGACATAGGATGACACGCGGCAAAATGGATGCCACATAGGCATCTTTCATCTAAGATAACGGCTTAACTAACAGAATTGACCGACATAAGACAAGTTAAGGGAAGTAGGAGACTTCAAGATACACTTTTGAAAGTAAAGGACCACTTTAAGATAATCCTTCAAGTTAGGAGACTAAATTTAGATTTTATCCAATGAATATTAAAAGGATAAGAGCAACTTTTCTTGCAGATTTTTATTTTTCATTATTTTTCTCACTCTGGCTGATATAAAAGAAAAAGATGGCAGACGGACTGACTTGCCTTGTTGGACAACACCAGTTAATAAATACGCTGCTCAGTCGTTGGCAGAACATGTGCAACTGGGAAATTTCCATGTGAAGGAAAAAGACTTTGACTTGTCTGCTTCCATTCAAATCATCTGTCAAAGAACAACTTAAGAATCAATCAGTATCCTAACTCAGAAGGCGAGCACAAGTAGAATTTTTAATTAAGGAGCTACAAATAGAAAGGACCTTCCAACTTTAGATGTCGTTGAAAAACATTCACGTCTGCTAAAGAGATCACCTCTGTTTTCTCATCTTCCAAGCTTCTTCAGTATTGAAACCATTCAATTCATATGACAATGAAACTGGCTGTTAGCATCATGTTTATTGCAGCCCTGATAATTTTTTCAGGATTTTGCTGCATAAAAGCCCAGATTTCTCCACCTTGCTCCAGTTCAGTTTGTGGTCCTAATTCTCTATGCACTTCGCCAGATAACCAAACCTCTACTTGTGATTGCCTGCCGGGCTTCATCCCACTGGACCAGAACAATCTTTTAAAGGGTTGCTACCAAGAGACAGTGATGAACTACTGTCTAGACATTTCGATGCAGAATTTCACCATACAAGTATTAAATGATACTGATTTTCCAGCTGAAACTTTCGAGCACTTGTCAAGAATATTCAACGTTGATTTGGAGGGCTGCAAAAGGGCACTAATGGAAGATTGTTACAAGGTAGCCGCTTCACTGGAAGAATCAACTAAAACTTGTTTCACAAAGAGAAGCCCTCTGCTGAAAGCTAGAAAGACTGCTTTAAGTGCAGGAATACAATCACTGATCAAAGTCCCAAAGAAGATGGATCAAGAACAGCATGAGGAAAGGAACAAGGTTAGGAATCGGATTTTGAAGATTGGTATTGGTTTCAACTCCATTCTTGCCCTCTTTTTTGGAGCAATGGCAGCTTATTACCACCCTGCAACAAGAGGGTTCATAAGGAGAAAGCATTATCTAGACTTAGATGCCATTGGAGTTGGATTTCGGAAATTCACATATCAAGAATTGGAGGAAGCCACAGATAGATTCAGTAAAGTCCTTGGTTGTGGATCTTCTGGGAAAGTTTACAGAGGGATTCTGAGTTTGAAAGACACAGAGGTTGAAATTGCAGTGAAAAAGCTGGAGAAAAATATCAAGACAACTGAGGAAGATTTCATGACCGAGCTCAAGATAATAAGCCGGACATTTCACAAGAATTTGGCCAGATTACTGGGTTTTTGCACACAAAATCACCAAAGAATCTTAATTTATGAGCTGATGAAAAACGGGTCGCTCTCAAAATTCCTCTTTGATGAATCACAAAGACCCAGTTGGCCTCAAAGGTATCAAATAGCGATCGAAATCGCAAAAGGGTTACGCTACCTGCACGAAGAATGTGAGAACCAAATCATCCACTGTGACATAAAACCGGAGAACGTTCTACTAGACATGAATTACACCGCAAAGATCTCAGATTTTGGGCTGTCCAAGCTTCTGAAACAGGACCAAACAAGAACAGATACAAACCTAAGAGGTACAGTCGGATACATGGCACCAGAATGGCTCAGAAACGCCCCTGTCACGACCAAAGTGGATGTTTTTAGTTATGGGGTTTTGTTATTGGAGATCATATGTTGCAGAAGACACATAGAGGTGGGCCGAGTTGAGGAAGAGAGCGAAGAAGACGATCTGGTTCTACTGGATTGGGTTGCGAGCTGTATGAGCTCTGGCGAGTTGGGGATGGCGGTGGACTATGAAGTTCAGGTAGTGGATGATTTCGACAGGTTTGAGATGATGGCCAAGGTGGGTTTATGGTGTGTTCATCCGGACCCAAAGGTGAGACCGTCCATGGCAAGGGTGGTGGACATGCTTGAAGGAACTGTACCGGTTGAGGTGCCACCTCTGTCCCTATATTAGTATTTGACATGTTTTTTTTATCAATATGTTGTGTTTGTTCTGCAAGGCTAGTCCTTATGAAATCTTGTAAGAGTTGTTATCTTTTTCTCAAAACAAAAAAACTTTTATTTCTACGCATTAAAAATGATTTTAGAAGCATTACAAAATTGAATCTTTAGCTTCAAATAACAATGTCGTCAAACCGGGAACATATGCCTGGTCGAAGAGAAGGAAGGTTATCATTAGAGACCGTTCATTAGGCGACAGAGCTTCTGTTTCATGGAAGCAGAAGTATAAACTGGGATGGTCACCACTCACCGTTTTGCTGTTGAAGGAGAGGGAATTTAAACCCCCCCCCCCCCCCCCTCCCCCCTCTCTCTGTCTCTCTCTTTCTGTGTTAATTCCAGGAAACGTGTTTATTATCGACCCATTTTTTGTAGGGAATTACTACCTGCTGTGTTTTCTTCATTAATGTTTCATGCCTCAAAACTATTCGATGAATTTCCTCTTAAGAACTTCCTTGTCCATGTATGTTCACACACCACCCCCGTGGTGATGGGCCCTTCTATTTTGCTGCAGGCATCTATGGCACTATGCGCTAGCATCATGTGAGGCGTTAGATCAGAGATATAATTCTGAGTTGTTGGATCGTTGACTACTTACCTGTTGAGCTCATGCCATGACTCTTGTTTTCCATCAAATTAAGGAGAATGGTTAAAAGAAAATCGGAAACAACTTGAAAGAGAAAATAAAAAGTCACAATAAATTCAATTTGAGTCGATGGAAAACATATTGAATTTGGGCAGAGGGTTGGTAAATGAACCTGGGATTGAGGGGAGGCGCTAAATCAAAGAAGAGAAATGAGGAGAGAAGCATTGTTGGAATCAGGTTTCTAATCAAACAGTTTTTTTGGATAATTAGCATATATAATCCCTCAACTAAGATTCATATTGCGGATTCATCTCAAAACTACAAAATGTTATACAATTCATCATCTAACTATAAAAATGTTATATAATTCATCCTATTGTTAAATTGGGCTGTTCGGAAGTAACAAAATGAGCATTTGGTGGGGAAGAAGTGCACAATTAATCTTAAACGTAGTAAGATTTTTTATTTGAGTCCTAAAACTTTTATATCTAACGATCAATCCACCACTTATTGCTGATTTACCTAAACCTGCCTTAGCTTTATCCTTCCCATTGTTATCATTATTGCTCAAAGAGGAAAAAGACAAGAGGGCCTTGAAAGTCTCGAATTGAGTAGATAGATCATTGCAAATCACACTCCACAGTTTCTAGTCTACATCATTGGCAACAATATCCAGGTGGCAGGGCTTCTGTTGCTAATTTTCCAGCGACCGATGGGGAGCAGAGTAAGGCCTCAACCCGAGGGCTTAGAATTGATGGTCGAGGTCGGGTTGAAGGTAATCGTGCCCGACACAAGCCATGTAGGAGTTCGAGATTGTTCTAGTCCTTGTTTCCGTTTAGGTTCGACACCGAAGATGATGACTTTCTAATTGACGGTGTTAAGTGGAAGGACACTGGGGACAGAAGATAATCGACGGTGAAGGATGTGAGAACTGGATGGGCGCCACCGCCTCCCACATCGGTGAAATCCCTTTTAATCACCAGAATCCTTCACTAGCCTTGGCCTAAGCCAACTCCATTTGTGATTAATTTTGCATTATTTCTCAAATAATTAAATTGTGCATCAACAAAGCAGTGTTCCGATGTAGAGGATTTAGGGTTGTCAGAAGAGGTGAATGATGGAGTAGTAGAGGAAGAAGGCAGTTATGTAGGAGGGGAGGAAGACGAGGGAGGGCGATTAGGAGAATGTGGTTTGATTATAAGATGTAAATTTGTTTAGGTTTCTAAGACAAATAGAAAGTTTTTAAGGGTTAACACTAGTTTTTCACTTTTTTCCGTCCATTTTAATAGTTGTAATTAATGGCAGCACGAATAGTGTAACATTTTCATAGTTAGAAGATAAATGGTGTAATATTTTATAGTTTTGAGATGAATACACAATATGAGTCTTAGTTTATAGATGATGGGTGCTATTTATCTAGTTTTTCAATAACAAAGAGTAAAGGAAAGAAGGCAAATACCTCAAAAAAAGTAAGCATTTAACATTGTCAATACTAATAAATTATATGGTTGAAAGGAGTGGATGGATTAGTTTTTGTTTAGACATTTTAGGTTTTTGAAGTAGTGAAATTTCTTAAAAGGTGTTACAAATGATAGGAAAGCAATACCTTTTTTTTTCCAAATTAGAACCACTGCTTTTATGGCCCAATCACTTATTTTTGTGTATAATGCCTTTTTGGCATTTTTAGTATTTACGGTGTTAGAAAGGCATTAAGGAGGATGAAAAAAAATTTAAACGGAAAAAAGAGGGATCACTTTTTTGCGTTGGTCAAATTTTCACCTTATTTTACGTACATCATATGGGAAAAATTATACTCCTTACCTCATCAAAACATAATAATACCTAGAGTGTCCTTTCTCCCATCAGATATCTCGCCATTGTTCACTATTTTTCTCTATCATTTTGTCTCGATTCCATGCAGCTACTAGTAGTGGAACTTGCCTTTCACTACTCGCGATTTGTCATTCGCCTCCGATCTCACTGCTCACCATTGTTCTTCTTGCCACTCATTACCGATCATGTTGCTAATCCCATTCGTCTTTGACTCAACAACCCATGGAGGAAGACTAAACTTCATTGGCTTCAACCCGCTAATGAACAAGACAAGGCAAGACCGACGATTTCTTCATTGCTAGAGAGATTGATACTCTGATAATTGCGAATCAAAGAAATGCTCAATGGTCAGAATGAATGTGACGTGTTTTCAAATTTTTTTGGGCTTCTTTGGTTTTAGCCCTCAATATTTCTCCTTTTAACTAATTTCAACCTAAGTTTTATTTTAAGCTAAAATTTATATTGATAGGTACAAATGTAAAAAGTAATGTGGAAGAAATCATAAAATTATTTACAAATAAAAAATATATAAGTAACAATTTTACTATTTAATTTGTACATAAGTGTGCATATCGGTCATTTGCTTTATATATCGAGTTTTATATATATCAATTACAATTACCATAATTTTATTTGTATACATGTCTCGCATAATTTAATATATACATAACATATCTCTGATCTCATATGCACATATCTATCACTTGCTTTATACATAAAGTTTTATACACATCTGTTATCTATTTGTACATATCTCAAATTTTGACACAAAGCGGAATTTGATGCGTTTACACATATTTTTATTGGATATTGAACCTGTAATATATCTATGATCCCATTTGTATATATATTACATATTATTTGTACATATCTCTCACTTTCTTTGTATATTGACTTTATACATATCCGGTATTTGATTTATGCATATCTCCAATTTTGGGGAACATAGAATTTGATGTGTTCGTACCTGTTTTATATTATGCTTGGTAGTATTGGAATGTAAATATATATGGACATAAAGGGTACGGCATAGATCTAACTTATCCCTCTTTTTTAGTATCACAAATGCTTCTAATCAGAAAGATATGCCTTTATTTAGTGAGAACTACTTTCTTTATAAATGAAATATTTTTGTGTGTATAATAATTCACATAAAGGGTTTAGTGACACAAACATATCTTTTACATGGAAATTATCTACAGTAATGAAGAGAACATTATCATGGTGTACGGAGGACCAAGTCGAAAAAGTTTCAACCTCAAGAAAACGTTTAATGAATGAATAATAGACTGATGTTAGACCCTTTGGTGCATGGAACAATTATCGATAAATGTGAATGGAAGTTATTCAACTATGTTGTGTATATAGAGCAATTATTCTCTGTTAAACCAGTATCGTAATAAATGCGGAAATGAGGATGAGAAAGAACGCAAGGTTGCTAGGGCACCTTACGACAATGTAGTATGCTTCTCGAGATTGTTGGTGAAATGTAGATGAAAAAAAAAAGTGAATATGCAAATAAAATACATATATGGGGGAAAGGGCAAAGAAAAGCTAAGGCTAAAGTGTATGATCAGAACATTTTGTATGATGATGATAAAATTACCAATGGAGAGGGTAAAGATGCTAAAGGGATAACTTTTGGAAGTTTGCTCAGTATAAATTCACATGTCTAAACAAAGTTGGTGTTGATAGTAGTTCATAATTTTAATGTCAAGTAAAGGACTATTCATATTGATGGGAGAAAGTATCAGATTAGAATTAAAGAACTCTCAGAGATAATGGGCATAAAGGATGGCAGGGAGCAATTGAGTTGCATTGAGGTGATGCATCTAGGAAGGATTTGATAGAGTATTTGTTGCAAGAATGGATGAGATGGAAGATGGACTATCATCAAAGAAGTTGTAAAGCTTGATTTGCTTTAGAGCATTGAAAAGGAGAAGGTGAAGTGAATTTTTGTCTTGTACTCTATATCGAATATGGTATGTCCACCTTCACAGCCATATCAATTTTGTCTATCTAGCGTGTGTTGAATATCTTAGCAAAATTGAGGAGAAAGCTTAGGCAACATTTGCGGTTGAACAATTGGCAATAAAAACTAAGAAGTAAAAGATGAAGCAACAATATATAGTTGATGTGATGTGCATTTTTCTACAAGTTAGAATTACTCAAGGAAGATTATATTTTTTTTATGTTTAGTAGTTATTTATGTTATGAGTAAACATTAATAGTTTATGAAAATTGTAACTATTTATATGGGTAAATGTTTCTTGTGAAAAAGACCGTTACTTGTGGGATTAAAATTGATAGTTTCAACCGCATATCAATATAGTTGAATAAGTGAGTGCCCAATGGTTGTTGGTTAAGACTAATATATAGGTAACTATGTAAAATATATAAAATGGACATTTGTAGGCAGCCAATGAGTTAGAATAACACCAAATGTGTCTATTGCTAATTTATAAGGAACAAGTTGGTATTGAGGGTGATAGTTATGTCAATGAAAATGAGTGAGATGTCAAAGAATGTGAAAAAAGAAGAAGAAGATGAATTCGATATTGGTGAAAAAAGGATTGCGTATGATTATTTGGAAGGCTAAGATTATTGATGAAAGTGTTGTGACGAGGAAAGTTGTAAAACGGTAGAGGCAGATGATCAGGCGAGTAAATAGGGAGGGAAAAACATTAACTTAGTTGAAGAGATTGAGAAACTTATGCTGGAGGTTGAAGGATTGAGAACAAATGTAACAATGATCTAACTGGCCCAAGAGACTCTGAGAGTGATAATGGAACAAATTGTGAGGAATATGAATGTCCTTATTATACAATGAGCAACAAAGTGGATGAGGGATGGTAGGGCTGACACATACGCATCAAATGTCGAAACAACAACACAATTCCCCTATACAAGTCCTCACGATGCAGTTCCCAATTTGCAAGGCTTTGGGTCCCCTACTAAGGTAGAAGCTGGGGAGAATAATTCGAGTGAGAAGAAAAACAATGTTCCGGACAACATGGGAATTGGGAAGAAGAAGGTCGGGAAACCTAAACTAGAAGCACAAGGTTGATGAGGAATTTTCATGGAATAGCAAAACTGATCCCAAAGAAAATGAAGAAGTGAATATTAGAAGGATAAGAACAACTTTCCTTGCAGATTTTTAATTTTCATTATTTTTCTCAAGAAAATAATTTTTCTCTGGCTGATATAAAAGAAAAAGATGGCATATTAACTTGCCTGTGGGACAACACCACTTAATCATCCACATGTGAAGGAAAAAGACTTTGACTTGTCTGCTTGCATGTGAAGGAAAAAGAACAACTTAAGAACCAATCAGTATCCTAACTCAGAAGGCGAGCAACAAGAAAGATGAAATAAATTAAGGAGTTGAAAATGGACAAGGAACTTCCAACTTTAGACGTCATTGAAAAACATTCACTTCTGCTAAACAGCCACCTGTGTTTTTTCATCTTCCCAGCTTCTTCAGTATTGAAACTATTCAATTCACATGGCGATGAAATTGGCCGTTAGAATCATGTTTATTGCAGCCCTGATAATTTTTTCAGGATTTTCCTGCATAAAAACCCAGATTTCTCCACCTTGCTCCAGTTCAGTTTGTGGTCCTAATTCTCTATGCACTTCGCCAGATAACCAAACCTCTGCTTGTGATTGCCTGCCAGGCTTCATCCCGCTGGACCAGAACAATATTCCAAAGGGTTGCTACCAAGAGACAGTGATGAACTACTGTCTAGACATTTCAACGCAGCATTTCACCATACAAGTATTAAATGATACTGATTTTCCAACTGAAACCTTCGAGGACTTGTCAAGAATATTCAACGTTGATTTGGAGGGCTGCAAAAGGGCACTAATGGAAGATTGTTACACGGTAGCCGCTTCACTGGAAGAATCAACTAAAACTTGTTTCACAAAGAGAAGCCCTCTGCTGAAAGCTAGAAAGACTGCTTTAAGTGCAGGAATACAATCACTAATCAAAGTCCCAAAGAAGATGGATCAAGAACAGCCTGAGGAAAGGAACAAGGTAAGGAATCGGATCCGGATCATTTTTAAGATTTTTATTGGTTTCAACTCCATTCTTGCCCTCTTTTTTGGAGCAATGGCAGCTTATTACCACCCTGCTACAAGAGGGTTCATAAGGAGAAAGCATTATCTAGACTTAGATGCCATTGGAGTTGGATTTCGGAAATTCACATATCAAGAATTGGAGGACGCCACAGATAGATTCAGTAAAGTCCTTGGTTGTGGATCTTCTGGGAAAGTCTACAGAGGGATTCTGAGTTTGAAAGACAGAGAGGTTGAAATTGCAGTGAAAAAGCTGGAGAAAAATATCGAGACAACTGAGGAAGATTTCATGACCGAGCTCAAGATAATAAGCCGGACATTTCACAAGAATTTGGTCAGATTACTGGGTTTTTGCACACAAAATCACCAAAGAATCTTAATTTATGAGCTGATGAAAAACGGGTCGCTCTCAAAATTCCTCTTTGATGAATCACAAAGACCCAGTTGGCCTCAAAGGTATCAAATAGCGATCGAAATCTCAAAAGGGTTACGCTACCTGCACGAAGAATGTGAGAACCAAATCATCCACTGTGACATAAAACCGGAGAACGTTCTACTAGACATGAATTACACCGCAAAGATCTCAGATTTTGGGCTGTCCAAGCTTCTGAAACAGGACCAAACAAGAACAGATACAAACCCAAGAGGTACAGTCGGATACATGGCACCAGAATGGCTCAGAAACGCCCCTGTCACGACCAAAGTGGATGTTTTTAGTTATGGGGTTTTGTTATTGGAGATCATAAGTTGCAGAAGACACATAGAGGTGGGCCGAGTTGATGAAGAGAGCGAAGAAGACGATCTGGTTCTGCTGGATTGGGTTGCGAGCTGTATGAGCTCTGGCGAGTTGGGGATGACGGTGGGCTATGAAGTTCAGGTAATGGATGATTTCGACAGGTTCGAGATGATGGCTAAGGTGGGTTTATGGTGTGTTCATCCGGACCCGCAGGTGAGACCGTCCATGGCAAGGGTGGTGGACATGCTTGAAGGAACTGTACCAGTTGAGCTGCCACCCTCTGTCCCATTAGTAGTGTGACATGTTTTTCTTATGAATATTTTGTGTTTGTTCAAGACTAGCCCTTATGAAATCTTGCAAAAGTTGTTATCTTTTTCTCAAAACAAAAAAACTTTTATTTCTACGCAGTAAAAATGATTTTAGAAGCATTATAAAATTGAATCTTTAGCTTCAAATAACAATTTCGTCAAACCGGGAACATATGCCTGGTCGAAGAGAAGGAAGGTTACAACTAGAGACCGTTCATTGGGCGACAGAGCTTCTGTTTCATGGAAGCAGAAGCATAAACTGGGGTGGTCACCGCTCACCATTTTGGTGTTGAAGGAGAGGGAATTTAAACTCCCCCCTCTGTTTCTCTGCGTTAAATCCAGGAAGCGTGACTGTTATCGACCCATTTTTTGTAGGAAATTACTGCCTACTCTGTTTTCTTCATGAATGTTTCATGCCTCAAACCCGTTCGATGAATTTCCTCTTAAGAATTTCCTTGTCCATGTATGTTCACACACCACCTCCGTGGTGATGGGCCCTTCTATTTTGCTGCAGGCATCTATCTATGGCACTATGCGGTAGCATCATGTGAGGCGTTAGATCAGAGATATAATTCTGAGTTGTTGGATCGTTGATTGCTTACCTGTTGAGCTCATGCCATGACTCTTGTTTTCCATCAAATTAAGGAGAATGGTTAAAAGAAAATCGGAAACAACTTGAAAGAGAATATAAAAAGTCACAATAAATTCAATTTGAATCGATGGAAAACATATTGAATTTGGGCAGAGGGTTGGTAAATGAACCTGGGATTGAAGGGAGGCGCTAAATCAAAGGAGAAATGAGGAAAGAAGCAGCATTGCCGGAATCAGGTTTCCAATCAAACAGTTTTTTGGGATAATAAGCATACATAGTCCCTCAACTAAGACCCATGTTACGGATTTATCCAAAAACTATAAAATGTTACACAATTCGTCATCTAATTATAAAAATGTTATACAATTCACCCTATTGTTAGATTGGGCTGTTAGGAACATAATGTTAAATACCGCAGTATACCACGTGGTATACTGTTTACAGTGGGTACGTGATATGCGATACAAATATTATCACATTTTGTCATTTTACCGCACGGTATACCGAGGTATTTCACATATCGCTCACTTTTTGTATGCATTTTGTCAAAATACCGTGGCATACTGCAAATACCGCGTAGTACGTACCATGATATATTATTTTTTGCACCTATTTTTTCATTTTACATCAAAATATCATAAATATATAAAACATTAAACTATAAATAATATACATATCAAAAAATAAATATTTACTTTTATTTTTTTTGTTACTTTTCTTAGTTAATTTAAAAATTTAATGGATGGTAACAACTTGAAGGTCCGTCATCATTGGCCCCAATCTTTTTCAATAATCTATTCAGTGAAAATCATCACATTTTTCAGCCACAACATGATGTTTAACAATATCTCCCAATTGGATTTCTAGTACATGCTACCCCAACTGATTATTACTCTCATTTACAAAATTTCTTGACTCAAAACCAAAATTTCATAACGTGGGATGAATATGTTGCTCTTGCAAAACAAGTTAGGAAAGAAGCGTCATACTTTAAACCACCTAGGAACTCAATGTGGTATTAGAAAATGTATTGTTATTATTAAAGTATCATTTTTTTCTCTTATATCAATAAATTAGTTTTTTTAGTATTATTTATTTTTCTCTATATATAACATTTTTTTGTGTTTTTTGTATTAAAAAAATAATTTCTATCATATATATTTTATTTATATTTGACAAATTACGATGAGAAAAATTAGAATACATATAAAATGTGTAAAAATAAATTATTGAACAAATTATGTCATCTTAAAATAATATTCTAACATTTATTCTTTTACAAAAATGGTAACGGCATACTGTGCGGTATACTATGCGATATACCTTAAAAATTTGGGGTGTGGTATATATAGTGGTAACAGTATTTAACACATTATTTAGGAAGTAACAAAATGAGCATTTAGTGGGAGAGAAGTGCACAATCAATCCTAAACTTAGTAAGATTTTTTATTTGAGTCCTAAAATTTTTATATCTAATGAGCAATCCACTACTTATTGCTGATTTACCCAAACCTGCCTTAGCTTTATCCTTTCCATTGTTATTGTTATTGCTCGAAGTGGAAAAAGACAATAGGGCCTTGAGAGTGGTGAATTGAGCAAAGAGATCATTGCGAATCACACTCCAGAGTTTCTAGTCTACATCATTGGCAACAATATTTGGGCAACGGAGCTTCTGTTGCTAATTTGCCAACGACTGATGGGGAGCAGGGTGAGGCCTCAACCCTAGGCTTAGAATTGATGGTCAAGGTCAAGTTGAAGGTAATCGGGCCCAACACAAGCCATGTGGGAGTTTGTGATTGTTCTAGTCCTTGTTTCCTTCTAGGTTCGGCACAGGAAACGATGACTTTCTAATTGAGGGTGTTAAGTGGATGGGCACTAGGGACAGAAGATAATCAATGGGGAAGGATGTGAGAACCCGATATACGTGATAAAGAATGGCGACAACAGAGGAGCCGCCTCCCACATCAGTGAAATCCCTCTTAATCGCCAGAATCCTTCACTAGCATTAACCTAAGCCAACCCCATTATGATCAATTTTGCATTAATTCTCAAATAATTGAATTTTGCATTATTTCTCGAATAATTGAATTATGCATCAACGGAGTAGGGTTCCGGTGTGGAGGGTTTAGGATTGTCAGAAAAGGCACACAATATAGTAGTAAAGGAAGGAGGCAGTTATGTAGAAATAGAGGGAGAAAAGGGAGGGCAGTTAGGAGAATGTGGTTTAATTATAAAATGTAAAAAATTTTAGGTTTCTAAGGCAAATGGAAACTTTTCAAGGGTTAATACTAGTTTTTCAACTTTTTTTCCATCCATTTTAACATTGTAATTAATAACAACATAAATAATGTAACATTTTCATAGTTAGAAGATGAACAGTGTAACATTTTATAGTTTTGAGATGAAAACACAATATGAGTCTTAGTTTAAGGATAACGGGTGCTATTTATCCTCCTTTTTTCATAATAAATAATAAAGGAAAGAAGGCAAATTTGAGATATGTACACATCTGTTATCTATTTGTACATATCTCAAATTTTGACATAAAGCAGGATTTGATGCATTTACACATATTTTTATTGGATGTTGAACCCATAACATATCTATGATCCCATTTGTACATATATTACATAGTATTTATACATCTCTCACTTTCTTTATACATTGACTTTGTACATATCTGATATTTAATTTGTGCATATCTTCAATTTTGGAGAACATAGAATTTGATGTGTTCGTACTTGTTTTATGCTATGAAGGGTAGTATTGGAATGTTAATATATATGGACATAAGGGATAGAGTGTAGATCTAACTAATCCCACTTTTTTAGTATCACAAATGCTTCTAATCAAAGGAATATGCCTTTATTTAGTGAGAACATTTTTGTTTGTATAAGTTTGTATAATAATTCACATAAAGGGTTTAGTGACATAAACATATCTTTTACATGGAAATTGTCTGCCATAATGAAGCATCAATAGGCTGAAGAGAACATTATCATGGTGTACAGAAGATCAGACCAAAAAAGTTTCAACCTCAAGTAAACGTTTAATGAATGAACAATAGACTAATGTTAGACTTTTTTGTGCATGGAACAATTATCAATAAGTGTGAATAGAAGTTATTTGACTATGTTGTGTATATAGAGCAATTATTCTCTGTTAAACTAGTGTTGTAATGAGTGCGGAAAGGAGGATGAGAAAGAATGCAGGGTCACTAGGGCACCTTACGACAATGTAGTATGCTTCTCAAGATTATTGGTGAAAATGTATATGGAAAAAAAAAGTGAGTATGCAAATAAAATACATATAGTGGAGGAAGGGGAAAGAAAAGCTTAGGCTGAAGTGTATGATCAGAACATTTTGTATGATATGAAAAAATTACCAATGGAGAAGGTAGAGATGCTAAGGGAATAGCTTTTGTAAGTTTGCTTAGTATAAATTCACATGTCTGAACAAAGTTGGTGTTGATAGTAATTCATAATTTAAATATCAAGAAAAGAACTGTTCATATTGATGAGATAAAGTATCATATTACAATTAAAGAACTCACAGAGATAATGGGCATTAAGGATGGCAAAAAGTAATTGAGTTAAATTGAGGTAATGTACCTAGGAAGAAGTTGGTGGAGTATTTGTTGCAAGAATGAATGAGATGGAAGATGGACTATCATCAAAGAAGTTGTAAAGCTTGATTTGCTTTGAAGCAAATTTTTGTCTTGCACTCTATATCAAATATAGTATGTCTACTTTCACAGCCATATTCGTCTTGTCTATCTAGCATGTGTTGAATATGTTAGCAAGATTAAGGGGAAAGCTTAGGCAACATTTGTTGTTGAACAATTGGCAATAAAAACTTAGAAGCAAAATATAAAGCATCAATAGTTGATGTGATGTGCATTTTTCTATAAGTTATAATTACTCAAGGAAGATTATATTTTTTTATGTTTTGTAGTTTTTTATGTTATGAGTAAGTATTAATAGTTTATGAAAATTGTAACTATTTATATGGGTAAATGTTTCTTGTGAAAAAGACTGCTACTTGTGGGATTAAAATTGATAGTTTGAACCTTATAGCAGTATAGTTGAATAAGTGAGTGACCCAATGGTTGTTGGCTAAGACTAATATATAGGTAACTATGTAAAATATATAAAATGGACATTTATAGGCAGCCAATGAGTTAGAATAACACCAAATGTGTCTATTACTAGTTTATAAGAAACAAGTTGGTATTGACGGTGACAGCTACGTTAATGAATATGAGTGAAGTGTCAAAGAATGTGAAAAAGAACAAGAAGATGAATTCGATATTGGTGATAAAAAAAAATGGATTGCTTATGATATTTGGAAGACTAAGATTATTGATGAAAGTATTGTGACGGGGAAATTTGTAAGACGGTAGAGGTAGATGATCAAGAAAGTAAAGAGAGAAGGAAGAATATTAACTTAGTTGAAGAGATTGAGAAACATATGCTAGAGGTAGAAGGATTGATAATAAATTTAACAATGATCTAACTGGCCCAAGAGACTTTGAAAGTGATAATGGAATAAATTGTGAGGAATATGAATGTCCTTATTATACAAGGAGCAACAAAGTGGATGAGGGATGGCAGGGCTGATATATATGCATCGAATGTCCAAACAACAACACAGTTCTCTTATACAAGTCTTCGTGATGCAGTTTCCCAATTTGCATGGATTTGGGTCCCCTATTGAGGTAAAAGCTAGGGAGAATAATTTGAGTGAGAAGAAAAACAATGTTCCTGACAATGTGGGAATTGGGAAGAAGAAGGTTGGGAAACCTAAACTAGAAGTACTTAATAGGAAGCACTAGGTTGATGAGGTTTGTTGACCCAAAATGAGAAAATTAGGGTCTCCAGCTCCAAATATTGTTGAGAGCTTGTGCAAGAGGAAGTTGCTAGTTGAAGTGAGGAAGATGCTTTAAAGGCTCGGGAATAGGATGTAGATGATGAAAATGAAGTTTCCTTGTACAAGCATATTTTAATTTGTTCCCATGCCATTAGGAATTCAAAAAACTACCATAATGTATATAGGAATGGTTGTAACTATTATCTTAATTAGAACTTCTTTGCCTGCCTATAAAAGAATATAATGCTTGTAGCCGTGAACCACCAGAGCATTTTTATCCTTCAAGTATACAAAGGCCACCTTCTTTCTCCAACCCAAAAAACATGGTAGTCCTAGGTGCTTGTCTATGTTCTAGTACTAGCTCAGCTTCAAACATACTGATAGAAACTTGACATTGATCACTCTTCAAAATTGGATTAAAAAAAGCCCCAAATTATTGAAATTAATCATTTGACCCAAAGCCCTCTCATACTACTGTAAAATGGTGACAAGGACTGAGTCCTCTACCCCCAAAGCTTTGCAAAATACCAAGTAGTTATTAGCAAAGAAAAACTGTTAAATAGATGGTCAGTACCTCCTATCTCAGAGATTAAAAAAAGCTCTAGAGGATAGCTAACAGCTATTTTACATGGAAAACAAAGAGATATGGCAAGATAGAATCTCCCTAATGGAGTCCCCTCTATTTGTTGTTAATCATGTTGGTAAATCATATGGTATTGTGTTCTTGTGGAAGAGGGAAGTGAAGGCGTAGTTGTTAAGCTTTTCTAGCATGCACAATAATATAAAAGCAAAGCTAGTGGCCAAGGCATCCCTATGGCAAGTTACAAGAATGTATAAGGAGGTAGACTATCATTGAAGGCACATGACATCGAATATTCTCAAGCAACTTAAGGATCAATGCTCGCTACCTTGGCTTTATGGGGGTGACTTTAATAAAATTTTATATTTGGATGAAAAGAGGGGCAGTAAACCTCATTAAGGGAGACAAATAGAGGAATTTGCATAAGTTCTTCAATTTTGTTACTTGATGGACTTAAGATTTTTAGGGTCTGAGCTTACTTAGTTTAGAGTCTGAAGTGAGGGGAGGTCATTTAATGTAGGTTAGACTAGGCAGCAACTTTTCAATCATAGCAGCATAAATTCTTGTGAGTGAAAATTGTAGTTAACAAGATAGTTTTCCCAACCACTGCATTGTTATGGTTCACTTGTAGCCCTCACTTAGACCCTGTAGGTTGAAAAGACCTTTTCATTTTAAAGCTATGTGGTTGCATGACGAGGAAAGTGGCCAAATCTTTTCAAATGCTTGGCGAATGATTACAGGTAGTAATGATCATAAGAATGTGCTCTAGAGTATGGTCAATGTTCAAAAAACACTAAGGGTGCCATATGAGATGATTTGGCCATGTGCAAAAGGAGAAAAGAGAGTTGGAATGGAAGCTAGAATTGATAAGATGTATGCAACCAAATGTAGACCAATGCTAAATCCTTCGACCTTTAAAACTCTGATATATTAAGCTCGTACAATGGGAAGAATTGATGTTGAAACAGTGATCCATAATGATTTGGCTAAAAGAAAGGGACAAGAACTCAACATTCTTTCATGCATATGCTTCTTCATGAAGAGCAAATAATTACATTCATCGCATCAAGGATAGCAATAGTTTGTGGCAAGAAAAGGTTACAAAAGTAATAGAAGTGGCAATTGCTTACATCTCTTCTCTTTTCAAGTCAAGGTGACCTTTGATGATGGAGAATATCTTAAACTATATGGAAAAAAGGTTATAAGTGAAATAGTGACGGAGTTAGATCATGTATTTACTTTAAAGGTGGTGAAAGCAGCATTTTTTTAGATGCACCCTAGCTATGGTCCTAGGCTGGATAGCTTGCTAGCTTGTTCTTCTAGAAATTCTAGCATGAAGTGAGTCCGAAGGTGGTAGAATTTTGTGTAGAGGTTTTAAATGGTGCTCAAAGTGTGAAGGATATCAATCAGACTACCATCGTTCCCATATTTAAATTTAAGGAGCCAGAGACAATGGCTAATTATCGGCCCATCAACCTTTGTAACATACTATATAACATTATCTCAAAAGCCATAGTTAAAAGAATGAAATTGATGATGAACTTACTTGTCTTTGAGGAGTAAAGTACCTTCCTAAAAAGGAGACTAAACTCTGACAAAATTCTAGGAGTCTATAAGCTTGTGCATTCTCTCAAGCACTGTTAGAAGGGTAGATGAGGTTTTTTTTGCATTTAAATTAGATATTTCAACAGCCTACGATAAAATTAAGTGGGATTATGTGGAAGCAATGTCGAGAAAACTGGTATTCTCTAAAAAATTTTGTGCAATTAGTCATGAAATGCATATCTTCAGTGACCTCTTCTCCTACTTATCACTGTTTTCGTTTATTTATGTTATAAGACTATAAGCTTGAATACAGATCCTAAGAGTTTGTACTTAAGAGATTATGTAAATATTTTAAAATTTTTATTTTCTAAATAAAAAAAATTTTGGATAATAAATTTAATATTATGTTTGTCCTACATTATAGAAAATGCATTGTTTTTAGTTTTATTTATTTATTTATTTTGTTTAGAACTAATTTCATTGTGAAGTTAATATTATATTTACCTAATAATTACTTAATTATATTTTGACAGTACTTTTTTATGAATTTTTTAACTTAGCCTATAAAAATAAAAATTAAGAAAAATACATACTGTTTATGAAAGATATTTTCAAAGTATCTTTTTCACACTCGTTCCTTGAAATATCATACTCTTAAATTATAAGATTTGAATTGGTCCAATTATAAGATTTCAATTAGTCCGCAAAACCTCAGCCCAATGGTTAGGTGTTCGGACATCCTTGGCCATCGCTGGGGATTAAATCTCCACGGGTGTATTGTGCACTCATTTGTTAATATGCGACTTGACACCCTTCATCTTTCAAGAAATAGACAGATTATAAATAATAATAATAATAATAATAAGATTTCAATTATGTATAATTAGAATAAAATTGTCACTATATATAAAAATATTTTTTAGAAAATCTTTGCAAAAATATGCATACCTTGTTGAAAGAAGATAGAAATTTTCTCTCCATCAACATCAACTTAGTGTCATCCCAATTCATGGTTCAGCTTTATTATCCCAATTACTCAAGATCAAGAGAATTTTAAAACTGTTCTTTTTACTCTTTCAAAAATGGTAGCCATTTGTGCCTGTTAAGAAAAGGGCTTCCATTTTCAAGAAGTTGACCATAAATTGGGAGGGTCACTAAGTTGATGTTGATGATTGTTTTGGGTATGATATTGTTCAATACCCTCTTCTGCTTCTCCACCTCAATTCCAGGAAGTGTTATCCTTTTCAACGCATTTGGTTTAAGAGATTCCCAATGACATTCCTTTGTCCGGCTCATATCTTCAGTACTCTCTAACCTGTACGATGAATTTCCTATTAGAGTTTCTTCACATGATTTAGCTTAATAGTATATTATACGATTTATTATATTACATATTTACCCATATATTCATGTATTTAAAACTATATTGTGGTGTGTTTTTATAATTTAAAACATATGATAATCGTCTCTTTAATAAATTTTGTAACTTAATGTGCTACTCTTCTAAATTGTTCAAATTAAATGTTTACATTTAAACTTAGATATAGTGGTAAATTGTACTGAATATTTCTTAATATGATGAATGTTAATGGATCTAGTTATTTTCTGCTTTTCAACTGTTATTTTATAGTATAAAATTTTATTGGACTTTGCAGCCATTAAAAATATATGATACAAACCAAGAACTAAACTCATGGTTTTAGCTCCTTTTGGTTATCAATTGTTTAGTTAGTCTGAATTTTTCTAGAACTGATATTATTTTGGTTTAATTCGGTTCTACAAAAAACCCAACCTAACCCTACACATGCCCACCCTTGCGATCGTTTCTGGTCCTTTGATATCAACTTTCTCGCTTGTATCTTTTATTTCCCACTTCTTCTGTTAGATGCATTTTCCGAATTTACATTGCAAGGTATAATCGTTTGATTTATTTGTTTTTATTATACGTCTTCTGTGTTAGTTTACCTAACTGGGTCGGGAAGTTATCAACAGGAGAATTCAGATCAATGACAGTATACCGTAAGAATCGGATTTCAGGTCGGGTTCGGCCCAAACCCCCTTTTTTTAATGCATAAAAAACCGTTATTTTCCAGCTCGAACCGACCCGAGCCATAAAAAAATACGGTTGGGTCGGGTTTACCCGACACCCCAGTCTCGCCACCGCCGCCAGCTGCCGACGATCTGACCATGAAGACGAGGGACGAACGACAGAGGCTGAACGATAACGCGAGGGAGAGAGGAAGAGAGGCGAACAGCGGCGAGGGAGGGAAGCAGAGGCGAACGACGGCGAGGAGGTAGGCCGATGCAAACAATGGGACGAACGGATGAGGCAGGGAAGGAGGGAAGCGAAAGATCGCGCAGGAGGGAGGCCGACTAAGAACGATGGAGCGAAAAACAGACGAAGAACGATGGAGACGAACGGCGGGACGAAAGACGGACGACGAACGGCACCGACAGCAGACGGCAGTGTTCTCTGTGTCAGCCGGCTGTAAGATGATGGGTTAGAGTTTGGAATTGGGATGTTAGGTTAGATATTTATAGTAGGGTGTGGGTTGGGCTGGGATGAAATTGGGTTAGAGATAGAATTGGGCTTTGAACTGGTAGTAATTTTCAGGTTTAATTGGGTTTGACCCGAACTAACCCAATTTTTACATTTCAAATTTGGTTCAGGTTCGGGTTAACCCAAATACACCTGATTTCCTTCTATAATCTGACCTTAACCCGAAAAATTGGGTTGAATTTCTGGTCGGATTTCGGGTTAGAATTGAAACCTTACACCGGTAATCGATGCTGATTAGGTTGGTACATTGAAGGAAAAAAGAATAATTTGAGAGTTCCTTCATAGACAAATTGTATAGAATGCGCAATTTTTACAATGCAAATGGTGGTTATCATACTGTCTTTATGTTTGGTATAAGAGAGAACAAAACAGCCTGTGCGAGAATAATTTCATCTAGTGGGAGGCGTGTGAAGATGCTTCTAGTGAGGTTACTCTACCATAATAATCTAGCAGAGCTCAAATTGATATACTGTTTGGAATTCCCTTGCCGGTAAGGCCACCTACCCTGGAGTAATCTGTGACGTTAGGATACAGTAGTGTATATGGCATCTTCACCGGTCCAACCCGGTTTTTCAATCTACTGTCATTGTTCCTCTCCAAAATTCTGGTTTCAATCTCCTCTAGCTTCTTTTTGAATCGTTCAAATGCATCTAGTGGCTCAGTATCTGTAGTCCATGGCAAAGGAGAATCCCTCTGCCCAAGATAAATCTCATCTCTTGTGTGCCGGGACAAGACTTCTATGAGGGAGACACCAAGCAAAGTTTGGAACTGGGCTGTGATTGTTTTAAGGTAAGCCAAATCTGGGTTTGACTCTAGCTCTGCATACTCAGGAGTCCCTGGTTCTGGCATGAAGCGTCGACTTACAGTTGGTCTGTTGGGCAGGTAGCCGGCAAAAGGATATTGTCCAAAGTTCACTGCTGCATGAAGAGCTGAAGCGATCCATATGATAATGGCACATGTTTGGATGAGCTCTCTTCGTGTTTGCATCTCTGGCCACCATGGTTCATGCTTCTTATCACCATGGCCAACATTGCGGACGTCAGTCCACCATGATTGAAGCTCAGTATCTTCACGGACAGCTTGATCTGTAGGGTAGTAGAATGAGCAATACTCCTCAACCCACGTTTCAATGGCTGACCATATTTCTAGTCCATCCACAGCATAAGGATAATCTTCTATCAGAAGTCTCAGACCCTGGGGACGGCTTGGGTCTGGCACAGCAACTCCTCTGAAATAATTTACTGATCAAATTCTTTCCTGCCGATAAACAGGTTATTCTGGAGAATCGGCAGTACAAAAAATCTCTACTATTCTGGCAGGTGCAGCTTACCTCTTCAGAAGATCAGCAGGCAGAGCCTGTTCAGTGAAAACCCAGTTCTTGTACATGACAGCAGACAACTCCATTGAGTATTTCCCAGGAAAGACTGTAGTTTCCAGCACCCCACCAGCATTTATGAGGATCTGACGAGCCAGAGCATTTATATTCATCGTGTCGCGGAAATGGGGATGCAAAAGCTTGTGTATGGGGTGAATCACACTCATGTTTCGATTGGTTGCAATTATGAAGGGCTCTATTACAGCATGGGTGTTTAGCCTGCAGATATATTAGAGACAGTGAAGGACAAGTAACATCTAATTTCAGTTACATAATATTTTTCCATACCAGTGGCTAATCATCTGGTGATACCCAGAATCATTCACAGCAACATAAGCTTTGGCCAACTGCCAGACTGATCCTTCAACACCTTTCTCAGCTGGAGTGAAGAATTTGCTGACAGCACCACGTTGATCTCCTTGTGGATGAGGCAAACTCAATTCAATTGCCAATGGCTTCAACGTGCCATCATCTTGCAACAAGAGAAGTGTCCTAGATGCGTATGTCCTTGTGCTAGTGGAGTTTATACGGCTCAGGTATGGCATTATTGCATCGTGATGATCTAGGATGAACATTTTGTTGTTTTTCATTGCCTAAATTGAATGCAGAGGAGGGAGCAACAAGAAGCCATTGGTGGTCTGAGAGAATGATAACTACATCACCAGTAGGGAAAGATTTGGAAAATTAATGTTACCTCTTGTACGGTAAGCCCGTTCATATTTCCCTCTATTTGTTCCTTAGATATGGAACTGTTCTGGTTCCCATGAACTTTGGGATCAAGATTGCTGGTTGGAGGGAATTCCTGTAAACATAATGCTGCGAGTTATTTGGGCAAGAGTAAATATGAAAGAATGTTAATGGAGCCAATCGGTTACGCCTTACTTGGAGGCAACGGATTATGATCGGATTGACTCCAGCTAGCATTTCTCTTGCAAATTCTGCATCTGTCCTCCAAGCTGACCTGTTGTCTGTAATCAACCACATAAAATTTATTTCATCTTGTGAACGAATTGAGTAACTTATATACTTTGTGCAATATGATGTAGGTTAATGATCCACTCTCCCTCACATCCTCTTATTTTGTCAGTTTAGTGATCCTTCTGTAGTTTTCCCCAGATGGTTTCAATTGTTGAGCTGAAACTGCAATTTGCCAAAAAGTTATGATTGGAGGAGGTGAGCTATACCTTTGATCACATCAGGCATTGGGAATTTCATGAATCTCTCGCCATCACTGCGAACAAGTTCCTTAATCATCTCCCAGGAGATGCATTCTCTTATCTTATTAAGGGCATGGCCATTAGGCAGCAGAAAACCACCTTCATAGAGATCAAGTACATCTTGGAAGCTGTCAAACTCATTTATGGTCTTGTTACCCAAAGATGCAATTTCTGGGATCAGGACCTGAAACAGGGATTTCAAGCCATAGGCCAGAAAATCTGAAAACTTCACTTGGTTAAAACGCTCATCCCTGGGGACATATATGTTTAGGCTCAGAAGTGGCAATCTGCTTTCACTCTTGGGATCTGTCTCAGAAGTGTGATTTAATCAGTACATAGCACATTTAAAGTAAGACTTATACAAGTTACAGAGAAATTCTGACCCTTTTTGGTTGGTTTCCGACCAGTTCTTCCTCGTCTTGGATATGGATATTCCTCAGATCCCCCAAGAACAGGACGTGCATATTTAGGATCTTTGTCTGGACTCCCTAGATCATTGTAGAAATCATAGTCATAAACCCTGTCCCATTCCTTAAGCTTTCCTTTGCCATCTCCACGGAGATTTTCAAGCTCCTGTTGCCTGTATCTTTGTAGTGCCACTGGAGTTTGACTTGGAAGGTAGGTCTAACACAAAAAGGAGTCGTTTGTTAGGTTGCATACATTTGGTACCACCACCATTACTGCCACTGATTCTATCCCAGTTAAGCTTTTGGGTAAAACAAGAAAAACAGAACCCTTTAAAGATTATTCCACCCCACCATGAACTAGCTCCCCCATTTTTTGTTCAGCACTGTTTCTTTCTCTCTTTGTGGATTTTTCTTTGTTTTTATGGTGTGTTCTTTCAAATTATCATTAGTACATAGGATCAGACTCTTCTCCAGCAGATTCGGCCATCCAGTTCATGTGTCTTCCTTTAGTAAAACAATGAATGAATGACATTTAAGAAGAAGAAGAAGGAAACATGACAATTACTTAGATTTGACAGCCTGATTCACTGGAAAGGATTTGGATCTTGGGGGGTAAGTTGATGAGGATTTCCAATGGAGCAAAAGGAAAAGTAGGCGACTGGAGCCCAATATTGTCAACTAAAGGTGACAATCATGACAGATGTGCTGGTTGTATGGTACACGTAGTTTACAATCAGAATTGATTTCCATTGGCATTATGTGATCTTGAAAGCATGAACCTCGTGTATGAGCAATGCTAAATGTACAGAACATCTTGCTAGAACTTTCTGAACCCAAATCATGTGGTGAACAATTAGTATGCAAATTTTTAGCTTTAGCTGGACCTTGCACTTAACTTCTAACACCAATCACTTTCTACCATATCATTATTGTCCACAAACTGTTGCAGTAAGATTTATCGTAGGTTTAGTGTTTTTGTTAAGATTATCCCCTGGAAAGTGGGCTATGCAAGAACTTCATCAAGAAATTCAAGTCACCAAACTAAGATTACCTTGTTGGTGAAGAACACGCGGTCATAACTGTATCGGTGTGTTGGGTACACCCAGGAATTGCAGAGGAAGTGAATGCTGTCATGACCAGGAACATTTTCTAGAGCAACTGTCCTGAGATAGAACTGGCTGTGATGATGGTTTCTGATTATTAAAGCTCCTGGGGCGCCCATGGACTCGTCCCAATCAAATGTGACAGAAAATGCAGCTTCCCCAGCCGTTAAAGACGGGGTCTTTGTGACCCATTTCTCCAGGTATGCTACTTTCCCCAGTTTTGGAGCTAAATACATAAACTAATGCAGTTTAGTTTCAAATTTCATCCGACTTTTCTCACGTGCAAGTTTAAAATAACTACTACCAGGTAGTAAATTGTCTAGCAACTTGTTTTTCTGTATGCAAAAAGGAACGGAGATATGGTCCTGTAACAAATTGGTGCAGGAACCGAGCAAGGAGCAGAAAAGTTCCTGCACCTGGTTTGATATTGTTCAGTTCTTTCTGCACGGAACTAAGTGTTAAAAATTATGGGTTTTGTTGGAAGCTGAATAAAGTATACTGAGAGGGTAAGAGAGATTTACTTGGATCTCCATGAACAGTGCCAATGAACTGGAAAGAAACACCTCTACCCAGGAGCTCATGAACCCTGTCAAGAAAAGAAGCTTTAACATCTGTCAAGTCCAAAACGTTCTTCTTCATCAATACAACAGTTCCTCTGATCTTGTGCTTGTCATCTTCTATGCCTTTCGCCTTCATCTTCGGCTTCGAGCAGAACACCACCATTAATTTGTCCAACATCTCTGAACTCTTGTAGAACTCTTCTTCGAACTTCTAAGCTCTTTCGATTATTGAGGGGCTGGTGGGATGTGCTTGTGACCCAGAGGCTGTTATATAGACAAAGCTTAGGCAAGAATTTGTATACTAACAATAATACTTCACATTAATATCTGTCCTTTTCTACAACTGTTTTTTATGTGACTGTTGGCATGGAAATTCTCTTTGGAGTTTTTGTTGCATTGCCGAGTTAAAGATTGGCCTTTTATTACATATTTCTGGCGAAAAGTTGCATGAATAATAAAATATAGAAAGCACCATGGAATTAAATATCATGAGATAATGATACAAATATTTTCATATTTTTTTTTAATTTTTCATATGAAATATTTTATAGTATTTCACATATTGATAACTTTTTATGTATATTTTATCAAAAAATTATAGTATATTGTAAGGTATGTACTGCAATATTCTATTTTTTACGGACATGTGTGAGATATTTTTTTTTATTATTTTACATCAAAATATCATACATAAATATATAAAATAGTAAAATATAATTAATAAATATATTTTAACATAAATATTCACTTCTATTTTTTGGGTTTTTTTTACATTTGCTTTTTTTTTGTTATTAGAAAATGTATTGTTATTATTAAAATATTATTTCTTTTTTTTCTCTTGTATTAATAAATTAGTTTTTTTCTTTGAGCAATATTTATTTTGCTCTCTATATAAGATTTTTTTGTTTTTTGTATAAAAAAATCTTCTATCATATATAATTTATTTATATTTGAAAAATTAGAATGAGAAAAAATTAGAATCCATATAAAAATGTGCAAAAAAATTTATTTAATTTATTTCATCTTTAAATAATATTCTAACATTTAGATTTTTATGAAAAAGATAATGGTATGAGGTGTGGTATACCATGCAGTATACCTTAAAAATATAGGATGCGATATACCTAACGGTAATTGTATTTAACATCTTATAAAGCAGGGCAAAACGTTATATAGAATGATTTTATGATCTTTCTTTTTCCAAAAGAATCATACTTGCTTCTATACAAATTAAGCATATTTTGTCATAATTATACTTAGAATTGGTGATTGCCTTTTCTTGTTTTATATATTACATCTATATACTATTGTTTGTAACTTTTTCCTGTATATTCTTGCTCTTATGTATTTTGTGTTGGAATTTAGTTATAAAAAATTATTACTAAATTCTATAGACACACTAAGATATACTTGTTTTACTACTGCTTAATGTAGTCACATCATATGTTGGTGTACATGTACAGCTTGACAGATAGGATAATTATTTAATAACTACCCCATAATTACTCATATTATGAAGGGATATAACATTTAAATGAAATGATATGTCTAACCCAACATATATGACCCTTGGGGAGGTAGTTATGCACCATAACTACCTTGGTTAGTAAAATAACAAGACTTTTAGTAAATGATCATATTTTAGGCTAATTTAACAACCTTTATAAAATGGTTATGATCTTGATTTAAGGAGGCACAACTCTTAAAAGAGTTATGACTCTATGGTCGAATCAACACATCCCTTCTAAAGGTAGTTATTGTCTTATTTTAAGGGAAGAAATTATGGATGGATAAAGGCACCTCTTAGCGAACTAGTACAACCTTTTATGAAGAGTTGTGACTCTTTTATAAAGGGTTATAATCCTACATAAGTGCCAATTCATCCTTTACAAATAGAGGGCAATAGAATTGTGTAAAGTGAAATTGTGAACACAATTTCTGGAGACTTTACTTATTATATTTCGCCATACACACTTCACTATTACAACAAAGAGAATTATGGTCGAGTATTAGGTGTGAATCAACATATTTAATTACTTGTATTTTCAAGTTAATTAAATATCTAATCTTAAGTGTTCACAACAAGTTACGTTTTCCGCAAATACGTTCAAAGAGGCATTTTTCATCAAACAGGCTATCACTCATTTTTTCAGTAATAACCAAGTACATTTTAATTTTTACATTAATTTTATATCATAGAAATTAAAGTGCTTATTAGTTGTGTGCTAAATTTCTTTCATTTTGTCATAAGTATATTGTCTTGTCCTTCCTAGACCAATTCTTATGACCAATTATGCTTTGTTTGGTATTTAATGTTAGAGTTTTGAATAATTTATTAATAACAAAAATCAAATTACTAAAAATAAAAGTTAAAAGTTCTCGTCAAATAGTTTTTTCAAAAACCTAATAATAATGGCAAACAGGCTTATGTAAGAAAACTTTATGCAATAATTCTTTAAAATCTTGTGTCTCTCACCTTGGTTAGTTTCTTTTTTAGTTTTTTTGGCCAATTGGTTAGTTTCTTAAAAGGCAAGAGAATTCAATTAACTTTTCTCCATCTAATTAAATACCAGAATATTTAGTTAAATATTTGTAAAAAAATGCCATAACTTTAGTATTCTTCATTTCTTATCTTAAAATCATAGTTGAGATTAGTACTTAGCTATAAAATGAAATCTGTTCTTTTCTTTTGTTTCTAATGGTTCTCTTTGTCTTGAATAAGAATTATTCCACTCCTTTGCCTGTGGCAGTGATAAGAAACGGACCAAGTCCCCTTTCGAAAACAGTACTCATTTTTCTCCAAATTTTTTTGGTCAATTTATTAGAAAGAAAATTACAAAAAATATTTCGAGTCCCTTCAAAGATGTGCTTTTAAAGAATTCTCCTGTTGAATGATCATCTTTATTGTTGTCTTGCCCCTCTAGCTTGTTATGTTTTTTTAATGATCTTAGCAAATTTTAACTATTATTTTATGTATGTCAATATCAGATATCAGGTAGACCTTTAAGTCTTCTGGCAACATCACATCGTGTTGAAAAGGAAAGGCAATAAAAGAGTTGAAAAGAAAAGGGTGAATTCCACCTTAATGAGGTTTGATTCTTATTACCTTATACTTTTTTTTTTTTGCATAGTTTGATATGAGGTTTTCAAATTTAAAATGCTTACTAATTTTTTAAGATAATATTTTTCTTCAAATAAATTTAAATTACGTTTAAAAAGGAACAAGACGACTAATTGTAGATTTTAAAACCTAATAGTGAAATTAATACCTAAGCTTGGTAAAAGTGTAATTGAAATGGGTGGCAAGAAAAAGAAAGCAAAGTGATATTTCTGTGATTTTAAATGTTGGGTGCTTTATGCTTTTATGATCTCTGTCTACTTTAGCACCTGCCATGTAACCACCAGTCTACCGCCACAAGAAATCGGCCTCGATCTTCTTGAAAACTTTTCTGAGCCAGCCTGCTTGTCATAAAATATAACATTTTACCCATAATGTAAAATACAGCGGGATATCATACCGTATATTGGTTATTGTGAGTAAGTGATATATGGTATAAATATTTTTATATTTTATTATTTTATTATATAATATATTATGGTATATTATGGTATTTTACAGTATATTATATATCATTCACTTTTTATATTGAAAAACTACCGTATACAATAAATATTATGTGGTATGTACCGAGGTATTTTATTTTTCATAGCTATTTTTTTTTCATTTTACATAAAAAATATTATAAATATATAAAATATTAAAATATAAATAATACACATAAAATAAAATAAACATTTACTTTTATTGTTTTGTTACTTTTCTGAATTAACATAAAAATTTAATGGATGGTATCAGCTTAAAGGATCCTATGGTGTTGAACAATATTTTCCAATTGAATTTTTATTACATGCGACCCTAACTGAATATATTCTATCATATATATTTTATTTATATTTGAAAAATTATGATGAGAAAAATTAGAATACATATAAAATGTATAAAAATAAATTATTAAACAATTATGTCATCTTAAAATAATATTCTAACATTTTTTTTTTACAAAAATGGTAACGGTTTGTGATGCGGTATACCATGCAGTATACTTTAAAAATTTGGGGTGCTGTATACCTAGCGATAACGGTATTTAACACCTTGATTTTACCTCCTCAAATTCAACGATAAAACTTTTTTAACACTTTGGGTAAGACATATATCGCCCTAGACTATTTCAATGTTGTCTATTTGTCCCAAAACTATGAATTATTGCATCAATCATCCTTAAATTATCTAATTGTTACACCAATTATCTTGTCATTACACCAAACATTAAAAAATGATAGAAGTTGGGGGAAAAATTGTATAATCAAGCTTAATACTTAGGAAACTTTTTTATTTAAGTTCTAAAACTTAACAGTTTTCTAGTTCAGGCCTAAAAATATTAAAACCAAGTGCTCATGTGTGACTAAAATATCTAAGGCATCCCGAATGCTTGGGCAACTAGAACACCAAGGGCTGGTTTAAGCACATACTACGTGATAATCCCAATAGATAGGGGTACAGGTCTGCAACAGATAAAATTGAAGAAATTTGTGACATGCTCTAAATTTGCAAATAAATTAGTCCACATCAACAAATAATTAAATCAAAAACAATGAAATGAATGAAGTTGCAAGATTATCTCGACAAGCACATTCTCTCTCGCAATAGGAGTGCTATTAGAGCATCAAATCTTCACTGAAGAAAGCTTGGAAGAGACTAAAGATGTCAGTGCAAGACTATCTCAACAAGCACATTGATGCCCAGCAGCATCTTCACTATGTGACATGGTGAAGGCAGCAAGGACTCCTGGTGAGCAAAGAACACTTTGGAGAATGTGAACCCTGAGGAAGACCACCTGAAAATGCTCAGAAAAATGAGGGTTAGGAGGTCCCCGGAGTGTTTTTCCGGGGGTGGGGGAGCCTTCGACGCCCAAATAAGTGTTTTCGGAAGCGGAAATGAAATGTAGAATCAAGGGAGATTCTTGCCTGTGTTGTATTTTTCGGAGAGAGAGAGCCCCCCTGGAACCATTTCCTTAGTATATAAAGGGGAGGACGATCCGTTCAGATTGTGACACGTGTTTGGTCGGATTTAATCTGTACTTCTTAGGCGTGGGGACCTCTAGCCGTCTGCAGGCTCCTCAGGCCACGGTCTAGGGCCGGAATAGCCTTAGATGACAGGACGTATGCAGTCACAGCATGTCACAGCGGGTATGAGGGCGATATGTAGCCCCTGTAGACGACATGTTAAAGGCTCATTAAATGCTTCTACCGTACTCCGAGGCTCCTCTGGCTAAGGTCACCCTTCGGACCAAGGGTCCTTCTTCCGAGGTTACCTCAATAGCTCGGGGATTTTCTCAACACTGAAGATTCTCCTTCGGGCGTGTTCTCTCCTGCCGAAGGCGGCTGGTCTTCTCCCCCCCCCCTCACGAGGCTGGTTCAATAGCGTTACCGAGGTCAGTGCGCACTTTCTTCCCGAGGTCAGTAGTGTCATTCTTGGGGGAGTTGATGGACTCTCGAGGTCGAGCGCTAGGGGCGCCAGGCCCCCTCCTTCCGAGGTCGATGCCTCTCCTTGTACGGGTGGCACTCGGCTTCTCAAGCACGGCGCTTTAACCGAAGCTCCTATGTTTGGAAGGCGATAGCACTTTGGCTATCACACATGTTTCTTACAAAATTAAGGATGCTGTCAACTTGCTATTTGAGCCAAAACCCTTATCCCATCTTCTTCATAGTAATAGTCACACACACACACACACACACAACTTTTGCTCCTAGTAGCAATTCTACTGGAATGTAGTGTTTCTTTAGTTGAGAATTCTTTCTTCTTTTGTGTTGTGCTTCTCTGGATTATGAAAAAAATGCAAATTAGCTTGTTGAAATCTTAGATTTTCCTTCCCATTTTATATCCATCCTGACACATTCCATTTAAATTTTTTGCTTTGAATTTTGAGTTAAGATCATCTCATTTCATGTGAATCATAGTTAATGTGCTTATTAATTGGATATGTCTTTTCCTATCAGGTTCATTTCTAGCATATAATATATTTTTCATCTTACTCTTTCATATGAAATATATTCAATTTGGGTTTATGAATTTTTTTATAATATCAGAATTTGTGTATTAAGGTTGGTAATCTCTAACTAATTTTTCATACACTTGCTCGAGGTTTGAGGCTCAAGGGTTACGGTATGGGGACAAGGGAATGTATCGTGGTAATGCAATAACAAAGGTTGTTAAGAAATATAAATAAGAAGACATCTGAGGCATTGGTTGGTTTGGGTTCAACACTTTAGTCTCAACACTTTAGTCTCAAATTGATTGGGCTTTGATAGACATGGATAAAATAGAAATAAAGGTCAAAGCATTATCTTGTTAACTGCTTGTTGCTCAATTTATAGTTGTTTGTTTGTAAAGAAAACCATTATGATGCTTATATTTGGTGATTGTAAAGTATCCCTGCCTAGGGAAAAAGAAAATCATAAAGTTTTAGGAACCAAATACAAAATTTTTTTAGGTATTAGGAAACTAAACAATTGGGCATCCGCCACTTTTTAACACCTATTATATAATGGCATGATGACGAGTATAACAATTGGATAATTTGAGGATAACTAATGTAACAATTCATAATTCTAGGATGATTAAATAATATTATAAATAGTTTAGGAATGATGTGTGTAATGTATCCTAACATTTTGTAGTCAAAGTCAAGAACCTCTTCCAACTCCACTTGCTTACGCTTGACAACTTGGCAAGTTTCACAAGATTGGACTATTGAAAGGTACAAACTTGTCCTGAAGTTAACGAGCATTTTCTTTTTAGAAAATGTTGTACGCCCTTAGCGTCTTGGTCCAGTAATTAAGATGTGAGACTACTCAGTTGGGAACAGAAATTTTTTTTTTTAAAAAGTAGAGACTTTTCAAGAAAGAAAAGAAAAAGACTAGATTAAAAAAAAGTCTCTACTGCACATCTTGCAGTATTTTAAAAAGATTAATATTCATCTATAAAGAAAATAATAATACTCCAAATGCATCTTAAAAATGGGGAATATGAGCATTACGGCGTGATACTAAACAAAGTTGATAACACTTGGTCATGTTCACACTTAGTGTTCCTTTTTTTTTTTTTTTTTCTTTTTGGTTCAGCTGCTTATATTTTGACGTTTGACCGACAGAGAAAACGTTCTTTTTTGTATTACCCAAAAAAAAAAAACCTTCTTTTTGTCAGAACTCGCAAGCGAATCTGGCATAGACTCGGGACACTATACAAACCTCACTTCCACGACACCTGGTACAGGTACTGTCCAATTGATAATGAAGTTTAAATTAATTTTTTTTTGTTGAATGACTAATCTCTCATTTTTTAATCAAGTCTTCAAACTTTAATAATTAATATTGCTACGATTAAAGTAAGAATATCTTTTATCTGTCTGTCTGACTGTCTCGCATTAAAAACACAGCAATATTAGCAAGATTAAACAGAAGATAAAGCTTTCGGAATTCTGAGAACTAGTTCGGACTCGGAAGAGAAATGAAGAAAACGTAAAGCATCCGTTGAAACTACAAGGGTCAAGTGTTTGTCAGTGGCATGTAAGAAAGTTATATCGTGCCTTCTTTTCATGGTTTTTATACCATTACCCTTTGTACATCACAACCTGTAATTATACGTATATAATATCATATACCATAATGCATATTATTACTTTTTTCATTATATATAAATAAAATTTTAAGATAAGGGAAATCAAATAAATACAGAAAATTATATACCTGTATCATATATCTGCATTAAGTTGTATACTATAGCATTTAATACTATAATTATATTATATTATAGTTTAAGATTGTCAAAATTAGGATTCAACATGTTTTTTCAGGATTTCTTCTTCAATTTTGCCTGCCTAACCCGCTTTATGAACTTATCCACTAAACGATCCACATCAGTAAGTACGATCCACATCAGTAAGTTAAACCAACGCTCTACCTCTTATATCCATATATATTTATATTCTAATACTACATTTTATAAAAATAAACAAGTATGAATATTTCAAATCATGTGTTTACCTCAAACTGGAGATGTCTATAAATAAGATATTGGATATGTAGAAAATTGATGTACAAAAAAAGTGAGAGGTATTTACAAATAGTGTATAAAAAATGTAAAAATGAGATTATAGATATGTTATGGGTTCAACATCTCACAAAAAAAATATGTGTGAATGTATCAAATCCTACTTCGCACGAAAATTTAAGATATGTACAAATAAACAGTAAATATGTATGAAACTCCATATATAAAGCAAGTGATAGATATGTATAAAACATGTACCACCTATGTACAAATGAGATTAGAGATATATTAAAAAAATGTATGAGATTTATATTTTTGTAAATAAAATGAAAATCAGGATAAAAATTTAATTAACAATAATTCAATAGTGATATGTACAAAACAGATGTTAGATATGTGTGGACTTGATATATAAATATGTACAAATAAAAATTATCAAAATTATAATTAATATGCACAAAATAGTCCCTACATTATTTTATAAACATATAATTCCATCGTTTCTACATATTATTTCTCAATTGTATACATATATATGTCTGGAAAAACATTAAAGGTCCATTTGTAAAAAGGTAAAAAGATCGAGCTAGAAAAGTAATTTGAACCAAAAACCCTAAAACTAATTAAAGATGCACTACAAAATGGAAGCGAAATTGTGACTGGAGATAGCGACTGAAAGTTAGTCGCTAAGTGTTTCAGTCACTAATGAGTCGGAAATAAAAATGTCTATTTTTTATTGTGACTGATAAGTGACTGAAGGTTTTAGTCACTAAAATGTTAGTCGCTTTTCAATTAATTTTTTTTTATAGATTTGACTTCAGTCGCCATTAAATCGCTTTTTTAGCTGTTAAATTTGCCTTAGTCGCTTTCTTAGTAGTTAATTGATTTAGAAGTTTTTGATTTTTAGGGTTTGGGTTTTTTAGAGTTTAGGATATATGTATTTATATATATTTTTTTTGTTTTAGGGTTTGAAATTTTGTTAAGGTTTAGGGATATAGAATTAAGATTTAGGGTTTTTAAGGGATTAAGGGTATTAAGCATAGATTTAGGGTTTGAGATTTTTTTTAAGGTTTAAGGTTTGAAATTAGTATAGGGTTAGGGGTATTAATTGAATCAATTTAATATTAGATTTTGGGGATTTATTTTAGGATTAATTTAGAGATTTTTTATGATTTAGGGTTTGAGAATTTTTTTAGGGTTTAGGGATATATATATAGAATTAGGATAGTTTAAGGGTATTTAATTAAGTATTAGGGTATTGAAATTTAGCGTATGGGATTTGCATTTGGGGTTAATGGTATAGGTTAAGTTTAGGGTTTAGGGTTAATGGTATAAATTAGGTTTAGCATTTAGGGTTTAATTAGGGTTTGTATTTAGGGTTTTGGGTTTAATTAGGGTTTAGTGTTTAATTAGGGTTTGTATTTAGGGTTTAGGCTTTAATTGGGCCTTGTATTTAGGGGTTAGAGTTTTAGGGTTAATGGTAGTTAGTTTTAGGGTTTAGGATTTAATTAATAGGGTTTGTATTTAGGGTTTAAGGTTAATGGTAGTTAGGTTTAGGGTTTAGGGTTTAATTAGGGTTTAGTTTTTAATTAGGGTTTTTAATTAGGGTTTAGGGCATAATTAGGGTTTAAGGTTTAATTAAGGTTTGTATTTAAGGTTTAGAGTTTAGGATTAATGGTAGTTAGGGTTAGGGTTTAGGGTTAATGGTAGTTAGGTTTAGGATTTGGGGTTTAATTAGGGTTTACATTTAGTGTTTAGGATATAATTAGGGTTTAGGTTTTAATTAGGGTTTGTTTTAAGTGTTTAGGGTTTAGGGGTAAGGAATTAGAGTTTAGGGTTTAATTATGGTTTAGGATTTGGGGTTCAAGGTTTTTGTGTTTGTATGTAGTTAGGGTTTAGGGTTTTCTGAATCTTAATTAAACCCTAAACCATTTATACAACCCTAATTAAAAATTAAACCCTAATTAAACCCTAAACTTTAAATACAAACAGTAAACCCTAATTAAACAATCCCTAGATGGTTTGGGGTTTTATGATTTAGGGTTTGAATTTTTTTTAGAGTTTAGAAATATATATATATATATTAGGATTTTTTTTAGGGTTTAGTATTTTTTTTAAGGGTCTAAGGGTTAAGGTTGATGGTATATTAGGTTTAGAGTTTGCATGTTTAGAGTCAAATTAATTATTAATATATGAGAATTGTTCTTCTGATTCATACTTCCCTGTATATGATATAATTTATTTATTAATTTTAATTTTTAAAATTATCTATATGTAGAAAAATTCATAAACTTATATATATTTATGATTGTACCACATATGTAATTATATTCATGTTTGTACACACACACACACACACACACACATTTATATAGATATTTATGATTGTTCCATATAGATGTATATATATATTATATCTATGAAAATATAAAGTAAAAAAACTGGAAAAATGATGAACATAGCAACTGAATTTTGACTATATTCATGTATGAGGTGATTGTATTTATGGATGGCAATGGATAGGATTTAGGTAGGATGGTATTAAACCCATATCCTATCCATCATGTTGGATATTCAATCCATATCCTATCCACCATCCATCGGTTTTACAATTTTAACATCCATATCCTACCCATTTTAAGGCGGGTAGGATTTGGATAAAATCCACCAACCCGCTGCATGCTATCTATCATAATAAAAAAAATAATAACTTTATAACAGAATACCATAACTAAAAAATATTAAAATTGATCATCTAGCAAAACAATATCAACAATAAGAGACACATAATGAAGTGCAACAGTCAGATAACTTAAACACGTTGATATAACTAAATCCAACTACAATGTCTAGTACTCATATGATACAATCCAGTAAGTTAAACATATGGTTGCAACTTGCACCATCCTTGAATTGACAAATCAAGATGATACTCACAAAATCTTTGACGCACTAATGCAACTCCTCAGAATGTTTAAATATGAAGGAAACAAGAACGAGTTTACAGAAAATATATGTATATATGTGAATGATTCTGTATATATGTTCGAACTATATTACCCTTATATGTATATATATGTGTGTGAATGAATCGGCCATTTCAACCTGCAAAGTCCAGCTACAATTGTACTCATTTAACCGAATTAATTTTTCTTGTAATTACTTTGTGTATGTGTGTGTGTGTCTATATATACGGGTAGGATATGGGGCAAATGGACCTAAACCCATATCCTATCCACATCCGGTGGGTACAAAAAAAAAACCCAAATCCGCTCCAAATCAGCTCCAAATCCATTTAATTGTAAAAAAAATCCTATCCGACGGATAGGATTTAGTCGAATATCCGCTGGGCCGAATATCCGTGGACATCCCTAATTGTATTCGTTTGGCTTTTGTGACTGAACTGATCAGTCGAGGTTCAATCGGAGTTCAGTCGCTAAGTAGTCAGAATAAAAAGGGCTCAGTCAGGTTGTAGTTAGAGTTCAGTCGTTCTGACTACTTCATTTCTACTTCCTTTTTTTTTTACCTGGTTGTCTCACCCATTTCAAACCCAACACTCTCATTATTCACTCTCATCTCCGTCTTACATCTCTTTCAACCTTTTTGCTCTCATCTCACTCTTGTCTCTTATTCTCATCTTTCATCTCCGTCAGCTAGTCTACCATGCCCATCGCATTGCCATCTGTTCACCTTGCCAGTCCACCATCCATTGTCGCTGCCGTCTCCTTCGCCTTGCCGCCTTCGCCTTGGTCTTCTTTGCCTCGGTCTCCCAGTGTTCTCCTCCACCTTGGCCTTGATGTTGTCGCCACGATCTTGACCTCATCGCCGTTGCATCCATCTCGACTTCACCACCATTGCCTCGGTCTTCTCCGCCTCGCCCTTGGCCTCATTCACCTCATTTGCCTCTAGATCTGAGTTTTAAATTTTTTGAAATATGAATTATGAATTTTGTGACTTTTTAAATTTTATATTTAGGTATGTATGTTGACTTTTATATTAATATAAATGTATTTTATTTAAATTTAAATTTCATTATTTGACTATTTTATTATTAATAATTAAAATAAGTTAATATTCATATCAATTTAATCTAATTTTCAATTAAATAATAGGTGAAATAAATAACTCAGTTAAATTAAATAATATTAATTAAATATTAATAGTATTAAAAATTAACGTATTTATTTAAAAGATAAAAGTGCTAATATAACAACTGACCGTGATAATCGCTAATATAGCAACTGATCGTGGCAGTCGCTAATATAACAACTGAAGTAGTTAGTCCCTAGGTGCAAAGTAGCTTACAATATTTGCGACTGATTCTTGACTAAACGTTTCAGTCGCCTTCAGCAATCAAGATTTAGTCGCAAAAAAATTGTGACTTAAAAAAATGCGATTGCCATTTGTAGTCGCGAAGTAGTCACTTTTGGGCAATATAGCGGCTGAAAATGTGTTTGAACTTTCATTCATGATTTTGCATCGGTGTTGTAGTGATGCCTTTGCACTGCCTTCATCTCTTCCTTCCTTGTCAATGGCGAGCAAAAAACCAACTCCTTTTCCTTTATTGTTGATTTCCTTGTCCCTCATCTCTCAAATCCATCCTTGGTTTCATCTACCCCATACTCGTTATCGACCAAATTTTATCTAATTTTGTCCGATGATGAGTATAGATTCAAAAGAGATCCAGCGTCTTGAAGGCTTTGTGAAATGTTGCAGTGGCGTCGATGAAAACTCCAGTGAGAGACAGTGACAACGTGGTTGGAGTCTTTGGTCAAAGGTAAATTTCAGAAGAGAAGGGTGAGTGACAAAAACATAGACCATGTAATAGAGACATGCAAAGAATAAAAGTGACATACTAGATATTGGGTGTTTTTAATAAAGTCAGAAGAGTAATTTAGCTTGTAAGGTAAACTTAAAGTAAAGCGTATTTTTTCACTAGCATTCATCTTTTTATTAGATTATCCCATTTGACTTGATAAAATTGTTTAATTTATCTTAGTTTTGATTATAAAAGAAAATAGATATTGTTTGAAAATTTTGTTTCTTAATCCATTTGTTGTTGGCCTAAGCCAATCTTAACTGTGACAGTACATTATCAATTTTGAATTAGAATTTTCATGTTAGCTTACTTAATATTATTCCCTTGTCATAATTTTTTTTTCACATTTCATTATTCTCAACAATTGATTTACAATTTTTTAACTTCCATATTTTAGTATAGGGCAAAATTTATTTGTGGTATCTAACCTTTTTACGTTGTCCTAAATGGGTACTTAACATTTATGTTATCCTTTTAAAGTTCTTAACATCTCAAAATTTTTCCTAATCGTGGTCCTGCCTTTAATTTCACAATTAAATCTAACGGAATTTTTAATGCAAATATCAACTCTTTCGATACATTTTCTTCCTCCCAATAAATGCACCCCTAACCTTGTTGATCACACAGATACACTACCAACATCATTTTTCTTCTCCTCCACCGGGACCGATCATTTCCACAGTCAATACGGATGTGGCAAAGCTAGAGATGGAACAACAGAAACCAGTAGAGGTTACAACAATAGGGATGTGAATGGCAAATTTGCAGTAGCTCGAATTCATGATTGGTGGTGGAAGGGAAAGGCAATGGAGGGGAAAGGTTGAAGGTGAAGGGTTTGAGTAGAAAAAAAAAAATAAACGTTTTGGCATAAAAGACTATCCTTTATCCCTCATTTTTTACTTTTTTTTTTTCTAAATGAAACCCTAACATTTGTTTTTCAAGCACATATATGTATGCAGGTATAAAATTATACATATAAAGATATGAAATTATAATCGTAATGTGGAAGAAGTCACAAAATTATTTACCATTAAAAATAATATATCAGCAATATTCTTGCAATTATATATATATATACATTAAATTTTATAAATATTTGTCATATGATTTGTACATGTCTATAATTTTAGCAGAAAGTGAGATATGACATGTTTACACCTAATTTTTTAGGTGAGGTTGAACCAGTACATACTATTGAATATATTAGTAATGTATCTGTGATTTTATTGGTACATATATCACACATTATTTGTATAGATCTTCCATTTTCTTTGTACATCAAGTTTGTATATATATGGTACTTAATTTGTACATACCTCTAACATTAGAAATACACTTATTTTATACTATAAATATAATATTGAAATAGAAATATATGTAAATATAAAGAGTATAGTGGACATCACATTTACCCAAAAAAATATGTGACAGAAGCAGTATTAATTCCCTCAATAGTAACCGAAAGCTATTATATTCTCTTCTTCTCATAGTCAATTGTCGCCCTCTTACCTTTTTTTGTTTGATTTTTTTATATTAATTGTCATAAAAATTCTCAAGAAAATATTTATAAACATTAAGATACATGTAAATTTACATATTTGTATGTTATTTACAGAAAATTTCCAAGTCGAACACATAACTAGAACTGACCAAATTGACGTAAAAAGTCAGTGGATGTATCTGACATCTATCTGTACCTTAGTTCTCACATTTTTATTGTAGGACCCAATAAATTAAAACAAAAATAACGACTGCAAGTCATGCCAAGATAATTTGTAAATCAGAATTACAGTTTCACCGTCTATTGCTTTCACATCCCAACAACTAGTCTAACACTCTGGGTTCTGTAAATTATAGGAGTCTTATCCCAACGAAATTAGTGTCTTCTGCAAGAAGTACATGGAAAGAAAACCTTATTACACTTTCTTGGGCACTGAAAATTACATTGTAAAAGAGGAGAGTTATAAGAAAAAATCTATTAATAAGCCTACTTAGACATCACCTTATCATACTTAAATCTATTTTTTTACTACAGACTGAAAACCCAACTTGATCAAACTAGGATTTAAACTTTAACTGGCTATAAAAAATAGCAAGTATCATTTTCATTAGTCAATAAAGTGTTAACACCTTCACTCTAATCTCTGGTTGATTCGCCACTTTGGTTAGTTCCTACTTCCTACATGTTTATGTTGTTTTTGTGACTCTATTATTATTGTCAATTTTGAACAATGTTTTGTACTTTTGTAAAAAGAATGGGCGGAAGATCAAACGAGGTTACTTTAGCTTTGTAATTATACTATAATTAGTTGGTGGAATTAATTATTATAATCTAACTTTTCACCGGTGGATCAACACTTTGCTTCACCCCTAGAGGGATTAGTACCATTCTTTTCTTCTCAAGTGTGGAAGGAATATAGAATAAATTGGTTTTCACAAAAGTGAGAATATAGAGTTACAAATAGGAATATAAGCACCCCAAACAAATTGAGCTTTGATGTAATCTTATAATATAACCTCTTCTGCATTTTATACATTTCATCATAAGGTTTGCCATTTTTTAATTTTTTAATTTGAGTCGGATATGATCGTAATTTCCATACAAATGTTAGATGAACTAAAATTTAGTATCTAAATATTATTTTCCAAATTAGTTTTTAAGCAACAATAGATATTATAAATGTAGAGTAAAAATATGAAAAATATTAGTTCTTGTTTCAAAAAAATGAAAAATGTATGAGAAAGAGAGAGTATATTCCTCATGAAAAGAGAAGTGAAAGTTTAGGAAAAAGTTATTCTAAATGCGACCAGAAAATGGTCTTTAGTGAACATTTGTTAATTGTTAAATGACCTTTGAAATTTTTGTATAAAAATAAAAAAAGATTGATCCTTTAAAATTTTTTTTTATTTAGGTCTTTATTTCGACCAAGTTAGATGGACTCAAGATAAAATTTTCCTAATGTTTCTATTCATAATAATCCAACCAAAACATCTTAAAAAGTTAGAAAAAGCTATCGAATATTGTGTGTTTTAAAATGCTAAAAAAAAAAAAATTTGTTCCCTACAGATGCAGGTACGATTCCATTCTTACTTCATGAGTGGTGCATATCATCTTATCACTAAGACTTAAGAGGGGTACATCATCTTATCGCGAAGACTCGGAAAAAAATGAATTTTATAATGCATTAATTCCCGTTATCTAATCGTGATATGGGACTCTATCAACTAAATTCTTGACAAATGAAAAATATTAAGAATCTGACTTTATTGTTGTACATCACTCTCATTTCCATGCATTGGTACTGAAGGGATAAAATTCAGGAAACTGAATATATAAAATTTGGTTGAAAAATCTGATATATGCTGGCAGTGGCAGAACCAGGATTTTTGGTTCAGGGGGGGTAAGCCGGAGGAGAGTCGGCGGAGCCCGGAGGAGAGAGACGACGTTGTGGTTAGGTAAAGCTGTAAATTGGGACTAATTCACACTAATTCAAAGCTCAAGGAGCAAATCGTACGAGTTGGAAACGTTTGAGGACTAATAGTGCATTTAGGCCATTTTAGAATATCCCCTTAATGTAGAGGGAATAACTACTCACTGGGTCCCTACTTTCTTTAGCGCCTACCTTATTGCCCCCCATCTTTATATTTTTCCATAATATTTGAGGGGCAAAATGCACACACAATCCTTAACTTTTGACAAAATCATCAAATTACTACCCCATATTTACGTTTTTTCAAAATTCCCAGGCGGGCGTTCCAGCAAAGGGTAGCTCCGCCACTGTATGCTGGGCTATGACTTTTTCAGTTTTTAGTTTGAACTACGATACATAAGAAAAGATGCTAGCTATCGAGTTTTTGAAGAAAAAAGAAGAATAAGTAACTTGTACATATTGTCAGTAAATTAGTGAATTAAGGAATTTAGTTAGTTCTTCAAATTGTTTGAGATCATTTTTAATCCAATTTTTAGGGGAGAAAAGGAGAAAGCCACCAACGGGGAGATGGGCCTGGAAGTTGTTAATTCTAGTTCGGCCCTTAAAGCCATTACAGCTGAAAGTGGTGGAGACACACTAGTTGGGCTGGGGGGTAGAGGTGGGAACCGGGTTGGACCAGCCCGGGACCGGCCTGTCCTGGGCCTGGGTCCTGAGGCCCAGGCACGGACCGGCTCTAAGCGGGGCGGTCCCGGGGAGGGGCGGGGCGGGGTGGGTTTCATTTTTTTTTTGTTAAAATATATAAATATAAAAAATAGAACAATTATTAATTATATAAGTCATAAATATTTTTAAGAAAAAACACCACCTCCGGTGTAAGTTTTATTAAGTTAAAAAGCCAAACGGCACTTACAAATAATCGGAACGTGCCTTATATTTTGAAATGGCAAAAACGTTCCGAAAATGATAAATAATAGAAACCTATGATCTGTGCTGAACAGCATAATCAGATCAAATACAAAGTACATGTATGATTGAAAGAAAAAAATTCACATGTATGATTGAAAGAAAAAAATTCAACTCTCGGTATCGGATATTACCTCATCATCCGAACTCTTTTGGTCTTGATGCCGGAGTGCTGCGAGGCCCCAATCTCGGTTGTACACGCATACTTCTACCGCGTCGGGTGTCAATCTTGTCCGTTTTTTTGTTATCACCCGTTTTCCGGCACTAAATGCTGCCTCAGATGAGACGGTCGATATTGGAACGGCAAGAATTTTTTGTGCGATTATCGACAAGATCGGAAATCTTGATCTCTTTTGTTTCCACCACTCCAAGATGTCGAGGTCGCTTGTCTCGAATGATGTGTTAAGATAGTCATCGACCTCAGCTAATCCCGATGTCATCGGTCGAGGTCGTTTGAGCATTTGGAGCGCCGGGTTGAATCTTGAGGAGATTGATCTCCTTGGAGGCTCAGTTTGAGAAGCTTCGGATCTTACCTTATCCGAATGCCGCTCACAATATAACTTGTATAAAGAATGCAAGTACTCGGAAGCAGAAGCAGACATAGCCAAAACATTTATATGAGACATTTCTAAATAAGTATGAAAAATTCCTTCAAGCAGTGTTGTTGTGCCCGTTAATTTTACATACGGGTCAAGTAAAGAAGCGACTAAAAAGATAGGTGGAATGTTTGAGAAATATTGAAGTCACTTAGCCCGCATGGCTTCGACAGTCGGTTTTAACAACTCATCATTTTTAAATTGATGTAAAGCATATGTGATGTTCACTAAATGAAACAAAACTTGATGACTTGTTGGGTAGTAAACACCAGAGAAAAATTCAGTTGCCTCGTAAAAAAACTTAAGCAATTCACCGGTTTTGGAACATTTCTCCCAAATTTCAGTCGTAAGAAATTCAGAACCCATTTTTAAATTCATGAAATGTGACAACAAATTTGCATACGGTAATGCATCTTGCAACATAAAAAATGTGGAGTTCCAGCAGGTTGGGCAATCCAATTTAAACCGTTTCCAAGAAAATGGTTTTTGATTTTCAATACAAAAGCTTTTAAATTCACGAAAAATAGCAGGTCTGGACATCAAATATTTTAATGAGTTTCGAATAGGCAAAATCTCATTTTGGAGAACTTCTAAACCCTTTTGCACACAAATGTTCAAAATATGGCACATGCATCTAACGTGAAAAAATGCACCGTTGAGCGGTGGTTTTAAGTTTTGACTCAAAAGGCGAGCGGCAACATCATTATTTGAAGCATTATCAAATGAAATGCACAGAACTTTATCAGTACAAAAATAATCACGTAAAGTTTCTAAGATACAATTAAATATTTGAAAACCAGTATGATCTGTTTCAATAACCTTAAATGACAAAATTCGTTTTTGCATTATCCAATCAGAATCAATCCAATGAGAAGTAACACAATAGAATGATTGACCTATAGGTGATGTCCACATATCAGAAGTAAATGCCACACAATGATCAAGAGCAGAAAAATATGCTTGCAAATTTGATTTTCCGGCTTCAAATTGTCTAAAGCTTTCTTTCCTAGCAGTTTTCCTAGATACTTTTCTAAATGCAGGATTTAATTGTGATTTTATCCAAGATTCTAGGTGGACATCTTCAGCTTGTGAAAAAGGTTTTTCGGTAAGCATCATCCAATTTACCATACCTTCTCTACAAGATTGTTGGTTAAAACGAAATATACCTGGTCCGCCGGCGCCGGTTGTAGACCCAAGTTGTGTTTGTCCTCCAGAACTAGTCCCGGTACTAGGGAGGACGTTAGCATGTTGATTTTCAATATGCCGCTTCAGCGTTCCAGTGCCGGAATTCTTTCTATGCACAAAATTTTTTCCCGCAATGTTTGCATTTTCCGTACCTCGACTCCCCTTCGTTTATGAGCTCATAATGCTCCCAAACCCAAGCAGTTAGTCTCGTGGATTTACCTTGTGCTTGAGTTTCCTCCACGCCGGGTTCATGACTTGTAGGCGTCGGTTCTGTTGACGGATTCCCGGACGCCATCGCATCCAACTCTTCCACTTCATCATCGGATAATTGATCGTCGAGACCCAAATCGTAATTCGTCATATCGATTCCGGCATCATCATCGTGAAACTCTTGAATTGAAATGCCTTTATCGGCGGGCCGAGATCGGCGACGGAACAAGGCTCGGAGGCCGGTGTTGCGGGAAGATGAACTATCTGTTGACTTGCCCTTTCCTTTTGAAGCCATGCCTCACGTACTAATAGTAGTGATTAATGCAAAATCAAGAGAGGATTATGAAGATATTAGGGAGAGATTAGTAAGAAATTTGGAAGAGATTAAGAAAATAAGGAGAATGGTTGAGAGAATATAGTAGATGAAGAAGAGAGATTGAGTGATTGTGTGAGGATTGAGTGAAAATGGCATTGGTATTTATAGGGGGAGGGGAAAAATTAGTTTGACCAAAAAGTCCTTGAAATTTAGTTGTTGGGAGGGGCAAAAATGAAATTTTGGGGGCTGAAATGGAGCAGAAAGCTGTTGGAGGGCCTGCTGTGTAATTAGCCCTTTTTTTAAAAAAAATTTTTTTGCAGGTTAACGTTACTGAGCAGGGAGCCGTTGCGGTGCGGGGCGGCGGGGCGGGGCGGTCCGGTCCGGGTCGGCGGTCCGAGCGCGGTCCGGGCTGGCTGGTTCGTCTGGTCCGGGCCGGTCTTTTTTGCGTTCCCCTCCTCCTATTGGGCCCATATTCGTCCCATAAAATTGTGGGCACGAGGCAGGGCTGGGTTGACCGGCGAGGCGGTCCCGGTTCAGTCCGGGCCAACCCGGCCCACATTCCACCTCTACTGGGGGGTGGACAAAAGAAGATTACGAATAAGCAGATCAAGCGTAGCGGTAAAAGAGATAAAAGGAAGGCCCGCAAGATCAGTCATGTTTATAACGTTTTGGACAAATCAGGTGGTTGGCTTGGAAAAATGACAGTTAGACTTATGAAGAAATTGGCGAGACAAAGGCAGAAGAACAAGTGTGCAAAATCACAAAAAGGGAGCAAAGTGTGTAGTGAGCAGTCGCCAGTGAATCGAGTTGCTGCTGGATTGGGCCTCGCTAGGTTATCTTTGTTGGATGAAAACTTCAGAAACATGGTTTGGATAGCTGGAAAAAAAAAGCAAGAGTGCATGCAGTTCGGTGCTTCAAACAGAGACGAAATTGAAGATCAGATCACCAGGGTCGTTGGCTTGACGGTGGGATTGTGTTTTAATGATGGTGGCAATCGGTTGGCAGAGCAGAAGAAGGGGTCTAAGGGTGAAAGAGTGCTGCCTTAATAGCTACGGTTTATTTGGTTGCTGGGGGAACGGGTTTTCATAATTAAATGAGGATATTATCTCTGAATATGAGGGGATTGGGAAGTCAATTAAAAGAAGATTGGTTAAGGACCTCGTAAAGTAAAAAAAAAATTGAGTTTATGGGGTTACAAGAAACACTTTCATCGGGAGATATTCGAATGCAAGTTACTGCATCACAGGGAGCAGATGATTTTGATTTTGTTCACCAGTTGGCTATGGGATTATCAGGAGCTTTGATTTATGTTTGGAATTCCAATGTGTTCCATAAATTTGATCAATTCTTGGGGCTTGGTTATCTGCGAGTGATTGGGTAGCGGTTAGTTGTGATGAAAATATTGTGCTAATGAATGTGTATGGCCCTCAAGAAGCTAGTTTGAAAGAAATATTGTGGCAAGAGTTGATTGACCTCGGGAGAAAAATTTCAGGAATTTGGATTGTACTGGGTAACTTTAATGTGGTTAAAAAGCCTATAGAAAGGAGGGGAAGTAAATTCAATGAGAAGGTGACAAAGGCATTTAACGAGTTTATCAATGAAGTGGAATTGTCTGATCTACAAATGGGAGGTAGAAAATTCACTTGGTATAATAAGGAAGGGTTGAAGATGAGCAAGCTTGACACATTTTTTGTATCCGACAGATTTGTACCAAATTGGCCTTCAGCTCATGTTGTGGGAGTAAGAAGATGCATTTTTTATCATTGTCTAATTGTTTTGAAACTCAATGACTTTGATTTTGACCCTTATCCATTCAGATTTTTTGATGTTTGGACAGAGCACAACAAGTTCACAAATTTCTTGAAATTTGCATGGAATAATAAAGCTATTGTTGGAAGCAAAGGTTATGTGTTCAAAGAAAAATAAAAAAACCTCAAAAAGGAGCTGAGAGGTTGGAAAAGAAAAGTTTTTGATATTTAGAATTTACAGTCTAAGGGCTTGATAGATGAATTGAACAAGTGGGACTTGGTTGTAGCGGAAAGAGACATTCAGGAAGAGGAAATCAAACAAAGGAAGTGATGCAGTGCAAATGTTGGCAGACAAAAAAAATAAAGGATGCGATGATTAAACAAAACGCTAAGATAAAATGGGCAATAGATGGCAACGAGAACTTTCGACGTTTCCATGCAATAGTCAATCAAAGGCATAGGAAAAATAATATAATTATGTATCAACGGTTGTTGGAAAAAGGAACCAAAGGTGATAAAAGAGAAGGTGTATAAATTCTTTCTGCATAATTTTCAGGAAGATTGTAAAGACAGACCATCGTTCAGAAGTGACAGATTTGGAAGGCTGGATGTGTTAGTGTTGTGCCCAAAAGCCAATCATGAGATGATTGTATTTTTTACACAGTTAGTCATGATATTTAATTAAGGCATTAATCCAACAATTATGTTTGTTGTTTTGTTTCTGCGTAACGTAATAAACATAATTGTAACCATAGAATAATGATATTCTCAAATGTTCCTGGTCTAGTATTATTGTGGAGTGGGTTGCAATAATACATAACGACTAGCATATGTGGAGACTAATATGAGATATGTATTCTACATATGGGTACAAGTTGGAGAACTTATGTACTGGACTGACCCATCATGAGAACACTACATGGATCGTTATATGAGTGTCATAAGTGATTCTTATAGTGATCATGGTATATGTAGTCATTCGACCTAAGATCATCAAGGTTCCCTACATGTGAGTCACATACTTTGATACTTTCCTTTGTTGCTCGTAACTAAGTGAACTTGAATGAGGTTATTGGGTATGTCACATATCATGTGGAGGGATTTATATGATCAAGATGAGATTTGTCCCTCCTATGTAACGGGAGTGATATCTTCGGGCCCCTTGATAAAGTGAGACTTAGAAAAATGCATGGCCATGCTCGGATGAGTTGATATACGATATCAATGTCATCAGTTTAAGTTGGTCTACTCGGTAATCAAGAAACCAAGGATTGGGCTATACGATAGTGACACATTCCATGTCTCGTGCTTAGTCTTGATATCTTAGACAAAGGGACAATGACATATATTGGTAATGATCATAAAGGTTTAGTCGAATCACCGACAATCTTATCACTCGGGTAGCAATGATGTGTTGCTAGACACCGCTCATTGCTTATGATCATAAATGTGATTTATGATCATTGTCAACGTGGTAAGAGCCTATTGGGTCGCACACATAGAGCTATTTGGATCATTAGAGTGCATGGGCTAATTATTTGGGTTATGGTTTCACAATAATTTTGTATTAATAATGGGTCCAAAAGTTGAGCCATTATTAAGCCCGAAATTAAAGCCTAATTGGATTAGGGATTTGAAGCCCATTAGGCCTAAAAGTTGAGTCTCACTATAAATACATCTTTTAGTGAGAAATTCGTAGCTTCTTGCCCTAGTCTCCCAAAAGAACAGCCGCACTCTTCTCCTTCAATTCCTTGGAGGACGCAAGCTAGCACTGCGAGTGCAAGAGAAACGCATCTGCTGGGACGTAGTGGAAGCTTGGTGATCTCGAGAGGCTCATCTAGATACCATAGAGAGCTTGAACACATCAACTGTTCAGGTTTTGTGATTCGACTCTACAGTTGGGTGAGAGATCTCAACCGAAAATTAGGTATGAAAATTTTCGAATATCTGGTTTACCTCGTTTCACTTGGATCCTAGAGCGTTTCGGCTAAATTCCACTACGCTTGTTTTGGCTCTAGAAACCCAACAGGATGAAGGATTTAGAGTGTTGCTAGAAAGCCCATTTTCTGAGGAAGAAATTAAAGAGGCAACTTGGAATTGTAAGGGAAATAAGGCGCTAGGTCCATATGGGTTTTCTTTTAACTTCTTGAAGGCAAATTGGGATACTTTGAAGAAAGATGTTTTGAAGTATTTGTATCAGTTTGAGAAAAATGGCAGGTTCGATAAGGGTTGCAATACTTCATTCATCACTCTTACTCCAAAAACAAGTTGCCTGATCGGATTACAGGATTACCATCCAATTAGCTTGTTGTCAGTATAAAATTATTGCAAAACTTCTAGTAGAAAGACTTAAGAAAGATATCCCAAAAGTGATAAATGAAGTGCAAACTGGCTTTATAAAGGGAAGACAAAGTCTAGTTGGAGTTCTAATTGCAAATGAGGTTGGCAAAGTTAAGAAGGCAACAGTTAATGCTTTTCAAAGTGGAGTTTGAGTGAGCATATGATTGTGTCAATTGGAATTTTTTTGACAACGTGATGGACCAGATGAATTTTGGACAAAAATGGAGGGGTTGGATTCATAGTTGCTTGGAATCTACGATGATGTTGGTATTGGTAAATGAAAGTCTTACTCCATAATTTACTATGGAAAAGGGGATCGGACAGTGGGAACGGCTGTCACTCTTTTTATTCATGGTTGTAGTAGAAGCCTTGAATGTGATGATGCTAGAAGCAGTGGAGGAAAAAGGTGTTTAAGGGGTATGTCTTGGAGGAAAGAAGTTTGGTGGTGTTACATCTACAATATGCGGATGACATCTTGTGCTTCGGAGAATGGTCGAAGGAGAATGTCTCTAACCTAGTTCATTCGTTGAAGTGATTTTAGGGTGTTTCAAGTCGGAAGATGAATCTACTGAAAAGCATGTTGTGTGGTGTTAGCTTGCCTCAAGATTATGTCAGGATAATAGCAGGGATAGTGCACTATAGAAATGATATCATGCCATTTCAGTACCTTGGCCTTCTTGTTGGGGAGAACATGAAAAAAAATCTTGGGTTGGCAAGTAATGGTGAATAAGGTTAAGAAAAAATTGGGGTTATGGCATAGTAAATATTTGTCATGTGAAGGACGGTTAACCCTCTTAAAGTCAGTCCTGGGAAGCCTTCCTCTGTTTCACTTCTCTTTATTTCAAGCCCCTTTAAGAGTCATCAAACACATTGAGAGCCTGAGAAATAAATTCTTTTGGGGGGTTAAGGGAAAGGGTAGGAAATTGGTATGGGTGGCTTAGAAGAAGGTGTTGTCATCAAAGGAGGTGGGTGGGTTAAGCGTGGGTAGTTTGAGAGCAAAAGATTTAGCATTATTAGGAAAGTGGTGGTGGAGCTTAAAAATGGAAGGAGAGGCCTTGTGGGTAAAGGTAATCAAAGCTAGTTTCAGGGCCTCGGGAAGTATTGAGGAATCAAAAGCGGAAAGGAGTTGTGTTGGAGTTTAGGGCGATATTGTAAGAATTGTGTTTGATATAAATGAAGTAAAAGTCGGTTTCATGAAATCTTTTAGGTGGGAAGTAGGGAATGGTAAAAGTGTGAGGTTTTGGGAGGATGTGTGGGTGAGGAGTGATAAATTTAGTAAAAATTTTCTAGACTTTTCTGCTTAGGGAGAAAAAAAGGTGGGTTAGTTTGTGAAAAAGGTTTTTGGGTTGAAGGGTTTTGGAGATGGAACTGGAGTTGGAGAAAAAAATTAAAAGGTTAGAAAAAGAAGGTAGAAAAGGAACTAATTACTTATCTATAACATGTTTGCATTATAGGTAACTCGTGTGAGACGTCTGGTTATGCTCATTGGCCCCTGATGGTGCTTACTCGGGGAAAATGATATCAACCATGATTGACGAATTGATACTTCAGTTGGACCATGTTGCACTTGGAACAAGATGGAACTTTCTCGTGCCAAAAAAGGTCAATATCTGTGTGTGGAAGATGGCCCTTGGAAGATTATCAACAAAGGTCAATCTAGTTACTATAAGAGTGGAGTTGGTGGATACTTGGTGCCTTATGCGTAGATTGGACATTGAAATACCTGATCACCTACTAGTCCGATGTAAAGTTGCTGGCAGATTGTGGGAAAAAATCAAGTTGTGGTAGCAAGGTGCATTTAGAGTTAACATTGATGTTTTGGACTTGCTTCAAGAAATTGATATGTTGAATTGGAGTGGTTCTAAAAAAAAGGTATTCTAAGTGGTATGCTTTACTACTTTGTAGCTGCTTTGGAAATATAAGAGCAAGGTTGTTTTCGATAATGGTCAGATCTTAGTCACATAGATGTTGAATGAGGTACATGCATTTTCGTATCATTGGATATGTTATAGGGGAGGTAGGAAAACAATGGTGAGTTGGGCTGATTGGTTACTAAACCCAAGGTTGGCTGTGTTACAAGGAGTTGGGTAATTTACAGAGGGTGATCTTGTGGGGGTTATCACTTTTTGTTTTCTTTTACCTACTGAGTATAAAACTATCTCGGACATTGCTTAAGTTTGAAATCTAGCAACTTGCTAGTTTTTCAGTCTTCTATATTTCACCAGTTATCTAATATAAATCTTTTTGTTGTTGTTCAAAAAAAAATTTTAATCCAATTTTTGACTTAGAATTTTTTTTTGATAATCTAGCATAGAATAGACTTTCACTATGAGCTTAACCATGATGCTTAATGATAAATCATCAGGTTTTTTACATTTGAATGCTGGTACACAGAAAAGGAATGATTTTTTTTAATGGAAAAAAGGCAATTAAATTGATAAAAAATTGAATTACAACAAACATGAATTCGAACTCCTGTAACAATAGAAAAAACCCTACTTACACTACAAGAGAAAAGGCCTAAAGCAATAAAAATGGGCTACTAACTTCCGGTCATTAATAAAGCATGTTAGTCACTCTTCAGTTGCTTGCCTATGGGGTTCACATGTTGAGCGACTAAAACGTGTCAGTCTTATTGCCACATGGCTAGTCGTCTTTTAGTCACTAAATTCAAAAAAAATTTTCCCATTAGTTGCTGGTCGATCGGTCATTAATTTTCAGTCACCCTTTCAGTCACTCATACAACAAAAGACCATGCCCCTCATTTGCTTCCTTATTCTCTGCTTCTTCCTCATCCTTCCTTATCCTCTCAGACATCTCTCCAACTCTATTGCCTTCTCTCTACATCTTCATCCTCCATAGTCATCAGTGTAAAGGTAACTTGTATCTATACGTATTCAAGCTTTTATGGCAACTGGTAAATATCTTATTATTATTGTGAGACAGAATAAGTTTATATAAATATTCATATAATTAAAATGTAAAGTGTCTATGAGTGATTTTTTTTATTTGTTGAGAAATAATATGTATATAGAGTAACTATAAGAATATACAGTTATTGTATATCTTTGTTCGGAAATCATTGACAGCTAAGAAATAAAGAATCTAAATAATGCTTTATTGTTTATAATTTATCTTAATGGTGAATAAATTTCAATTGTATTAAACCTCATTCCTCGAAAGCCGGATTTGAGATATTAATTTCAAAGAAATGGTGTATACCATGTAACTAAGGTGAGATGCTGTTGAACTTTTTTCATACTATTAAGATAAATGACACTGTAAAAGTATGGGCAAGATTTTTTATTTTTGAATAGGTTAGGGACATTTCCTATAAGAATTGTATAGGGTAAATATGGACATTCATGGTTTATCAAATTTGTGGAAATGACTATTCAAATATTGTTGATTTGAAATATTTTTTTTTGTAATTGAATATATGTGAATTTTAATTGTTGGAAATAAGAGCATGACAAAGGAACATGAATGGGTGTACAAGTGATTAATAATGGATTGATCTTATCCCCCACCGCATGGCTCCTACAAAGTACCACTAGGATTTTATCCCTCATCTTCTGCACCTTATCAAGGGGTGTTGGGATCCCATATCTTGATCCCTCCTAGACCTCATCCATGGATGTGAATATATGTGAATTTCAGTTGTAGGAAATAAGAGCATGGCAAAGGAACATGAATGGGTGTACAAGCAATTAATAATGGATTGATCTTATCCCTCATCGCATGGCTCCTACAAAGTGCCACCACGATCTTATCCCTCATCTTTTTCACCTTATCAAGGGGTGTCGAGATCCCATATCCCAATCCCTCCTAGACCTCATCCATGGATAGTGGGATCCCAGCCGCAGTTTTGGTCAACATCACCATTTTATTAGCATCCATCAGTATCGACTAGGCTGACTATGATGACTGGTTTTTAACAGTAGCCTTAGGCGACATTTTATTACTCTTACTCAGGATCAAGTGCGTTGCCATTGAGATTGCACACGGCACAACAACAGTCAGTGGGATTATATTTCCGATATGTCCTGGTTGGCTAATGACCAGACTTAGCTCGAGTGTCAGGTACCTGAGACACAGGAGATCTTGAGTGACCGTAGGGCTAAAGGTGAGTAGTAGACTTAGTCTCATACAGCTGATTAAAGTCTGGCTAAGGGAAATGATCAAGATGCCGATACCCTCCTCAACTTCCAATTTCTCTAGGTGTTTTCCTTGTTTTGTTTCATGTAGTTATATTGTACTAAATTGAATTTTATATTAATAATATACTATTTTTATTTCATTTATTTTTGTTTTAATTAAATTATCAAACCATTTTAAATAATTACTATAATAATTGATTATATATATATATATTACACTATCAATTAAAATTCAAAAAAACTATTTATTTGGACAACTGAATGTTTTAGTCCTAGTTGTGATTGATTCTTTTAGTTGTTCATTTAATAAGGCGCCATGACATGAGTGACTGTTACTTTCAGTTGCTAGCTTTAGTCGCCACTTAGTCCCTCCACTAGGAGCGACTAGTGTTTCTATGATTGACTTTTTTAGTCACAGTTTAGTCGCTTGTAGAAACTGACAGTGACTATAAACTTAATCGCTTTCTTGCTTTTATCATGTATTGTTAGACTAATTTGATATTGATAGTACTGGACAATGACACCACACTTGAAGACAGCCTTCTTCCTATTGCTCCATATAACCCAATTTGTTATTTTGATTGTTGTAGATCACACCGGGATAAACTCATTTTTGTGTAAGCAGGAGGGCTTTGGAACATATCAGATCCCTAAAAGAAGGCTAGGGAGAAAGTTGTACTAGCCACCTACTAAGAATTGCTTTCCAAAAATTATGACATTGGTCGTTAAGCTATTTATATTTGTTAAGTTAAGTTTCTAATACTTTGAAAAATTAATGTTTAGCCATCGATAATAATTATTGTAATGGATTGCCTCAATTTTTAAGTTTTTGCAGTCCAATAGTAGTTAGATGTCATGGGAAAATCGTAAGAATGAACAAGAATGAACAAGAATGAATAAGAAATCGAGGGTAAATCATGCAAAACCATAAATAATAGAGGCTAAATTGTAGGAAAAATTAAACAAAAAGGAAGGAAATTTGGGTGAGGACAAAAATTTTTAGGGAAATGTTAGGCTTGACAACTACTATGATATTTATCATACCAAAAGTGTAGCAAAATCAACCGCTCAGATTACAGAATGTGTCAAACAAAGACCTTTTTGCAACAGTTCTATCTCGATTCTGTGAAAAATCAAGGGTAAATCATAGCTGATTGGAGTGACAATTATTTTCGTCACAAAAACTAAAGGCTTAATTAATCCTGTTACCCCTCATGTGTTTCTGATTTGCAATCCCTCATCTCTTTGGTTTCCTCTCATCTCCTAGGTCTCCTCTGTCTCCCCTAATCTCCTCTGCCATAATCCCTCTCGTCTTTACCACGCAACGCCATCTCTGTTTTCCATTGCCACACCACCGTGATCTCCCTCCCCTATTACAGCCATCCTCCATTGTGGCCCTCATTAACAGTGCAATCTTTTCTCCTTCACCGCACAATCTTCTTTACTCTCATCCTCGTCCACACCGTATGCTCCAGTTGGCCATATTTCCTCTCTCAAAAGGTTTGGGTTTGGGTTTGATTTTGTCATTATGTTATATAATTATTGGTTTGATTTGTTTGTGATTTTGGTTGATTACATGGATAATTAGTTGATTTTTTATATGATTATGTGGATAATGGGTTAGTATGATTTTTGGTTATTTATGGAATGTGTAGGTGGGAGTTATGGATTAAAAAAGGTAATTATGGATGAAAAATGAAATTATTGAAAGTTTGATAATTTAATTGATAAAATAAAAAAAAATTATGGATAAAAAAGTTAATTAATTAAAGTTTGATGAATTAAATGACAAAAGTACCAAATATGGGGATAAAAATTATAATTAATTAAAGCTTGAGGACTTAATTGGAAAAGGTAAAAAAAAAAGTATCTTAAAGTTTAAGGACTTTCCTATAAGCTACATAAAATTAAATAATTATCTTACATATTTTTGTAGGCACGCACTGATACCTAGGTAGCTAAGATTACTCGACAGAGAACGAAGATTGCCCTGATCTAGTCTAACATGGTAAAGATTGCCCAGATGGTAGTGATATTCATATTATTGATATAAATTAGGGTTTAGGTTTTTTTTCTCCATATTTTTTTATTTAATTGACACATTAAAGTAAATTATTAATATTTTTATTAATTAGATTTAATTATTCAATGATAATTAATTTACTAGTAGCAATTAGTATATCATACTAATTTGATTAATTAATTAAAATCAATAATAGTTCCTATGATCATATTTCACATAATTGTCACAAATAGATTATTGCAAAATCATTGCTGAGTTAGAATCATTGCAGAATCGTCACTAATGCCTGATCATTGATCGTCGTTACTTTTGCGATGATTACAATAGTTGTAAAATTGTCTCAATATTGCAACAGTTATTATTTACAGTGGGGATTTTTTTGCTACAATTGCTTGTGATGATAATTTTGGTAGCAAAGTTTGGCTTGGCTATGCTTCACCTATGATATATTCCATAGCAAAAGCCTTTGCATTCATATAGTGGTTTTGACCAAGAGTTGAGGTTGGACTTAAATTTCTCAACAACAAATTTCAAGTTAAAATTATTCAATATATATTTATTCCTATGGGCAGGCCAATCTATTTGAAGAAGAGAGCATTAGTTGCATATTTCTAATTTTGGGCAGCTTTTGAGATTAAAATGCATCAACTTTAACACTATTCAATTTACTTCTATATATTCACTTTTAACCCAAATATTAGCTGAAAGCATTTAAGAATTCTCTTCAAATTAACAAGTTTCTTCATTCCACTCCCCAATTGATAGTTGATGGGATCATGTGGGCTTAGCCCACAAGCTTGGTAAACCTTGAACTAGCAACCTACACACAAAGACAGTGTCAGATCCTTAGGATGTGTCTCGGAGGGAAACCTTTCGATTCCTAAGTCACATTTCCTGTGAGCAGAGAGTGGCCAAAAAAGGTGAAGAGTCCGAATGTCATACTTCAAGATTGGCGATTGTAGGGGCTTATATAGTTAGGGAGACTTCCAAGGAATTTGTTCTGAGATAGGAATCCCGTAGCTTATCCTGTAATTATGGGATACTATTTTCATTTAATGTGAGGTTCCTTTGTAAGTGTATTTGAGCCTTCATGTTGGACCCAGCAAAAGCTCTTTATTGGTTATAGGCCCCAAGTTAGGCCTATTTCCTACCAATAGGTCCTTCCCCATAAGAAAACGTGGGCTAAGGTCTTGCATTTTCTTAAACGTCATTGTCTCCCAAAAGTGAGATGCGCGCCTATTTAGGGGAGAGGGTGAGAATCCTGCGTTTTATTGTCAAGTGGTGGCACCTAACACAACTTTGTTTAGGTGGAACGTGTGATGCCTTTCCCATCTGCTACTTGAGAAAGCTTGGAAAACATCACTGTTTGACCCCTTACTTTCTTTGGTCTTGTGCCACTAGACATGTGGTGGGTGTAACAATCGAGGAGGAGATGAAGCGATACCTATTAAATGAACCTCAGGGAAGTGACCGGGCATGACCGCTTTGATGTTTGTTAGTGTCCATGTGCCCTCTTGCTAGTGGGCAATAAATTTCCCATGGTTGTAATGGCAGTTTCAAAGAGGAAACCTAAGAGTCAGAGTTTTCGTTATATATACTGTGAGGGTTTTAACCTCTTCTTTTCAACATTTGACTACTTTACCTTACTGGTGTTGTCAGCTTTATGCGTGCTTTCTTGCTTGCTGTTTGCTCATCGCTAGACTTCCTGTCGAAGCTATCCTTTTTCCGTCATGGTTTTTTCTTTGCATTATAGTTTTGTAATGTATCTCTACTTTTTATTACTCATAATAGTAGTGTTTTTCTTTGGTGCTTCTGACTAGGGTTGTTATTTTGGATTTTTTTTTATCATTGTCAGCTGTTTCTCTGCCTCCCCGTTGTGCCGGTGGTAGCCTTGATATGTTGCACAACGGTTTTTCCATACGGCATCTCCAAAATCACCATCCAGGGCTGCTGTCGGTGGGTTGACTCTTCAAAGGTGCCATTTTTTCCTTAATGTGGAGGTTTATAAGGGGTTGTGACACAACAAGACTAAGGTATTTTGGTGACAATTCTTCGCTTGTGCTACTTGCCTAATGGCGTTGTGGCCGCTATTTCTTGTGATAAGGCATTGGAGGACGGAGGCCTAGATGGTAGCAATAAGAGAACTGATATCCTTACTATTTCCATCAACCAGCTCCAAGCGGGGCTTCATTTGCATGTCTATCAGTTAGTGGAGTATATATGTGAGCATTGTTAGATTCCGCCATCGCAGCTGATTCCGAACTAATTCACATACATCAATGGGTTTATCATTTATTGTAAATTGGTGGGGTTAACCTCCTACTGAATATTTTTCTCCCATTTTATTTGTTGGATTTGAAGAAGGATGCCAACTTTTTCTATATTGTCCCTATCAACCGATGAGGGAATAAGTCCGTTGTCTTTGTGTCTTACAAGGACTCTTGGGTCGGATGAATGAGTACTTCTTCTTCATGCTGAAGGAACAGGTGTTGGGGTTCTTATGTAGGTTTATGGATACCCTCCAGTAGGCCTTAGTTCAGTTGCTACCGACATACGATGGCTTGAAGGGCCATCTTTCATACTTTGGGTTAGTGACCTAGCTCGAGTTGGTGGTGGGGAGCAACAATTTAATGGAGTTGTTCCTCATCCATTACATGGAGATTGATGAGACCGTTGCCAGTTGGGTGGGGATCAACAGGGCCCATTGAACGCACTGCTTGAAGTGCCCTAGCTAATGACCTCAAGCTGATGAAAGAGGCTAAGGAGATGGGGAAGGCTTATGTTAAGGAGCTGGATAAGGAGGTGGAAAAGTTGAAGGTTGCTATTAAGTCATCCGAGGAGAAGGAAGCTGAGGTTCAAAAAGAGAACGATCACTAGATGGCCTTGGTTAAGGCAGAGTTACAAATTAATGCTATCGAACGGACTCTACTAATGGATCAATATGTGTCACTAGGTTGAGAATTGTTCATGGCAAAACTAGCTCTAGCTCAGTCGTTACTATGAAGCCCTTGGAGCGAATTGAGTGAGTTGGCTTTGTGGGATGCAAGAGCCATCTAGAGTACCAATACCTTGAGACCAGGGCCAACGCTTGAGTGAAGGAACTCTGCTTACTCTTCTAGAAGGAAAAGCAGGGGCTTGGAAGGACCCCCTTCTTGGAGTTCAAGGAAGGCTTCATTTCTTACTGCTTTCTGGTGGCACAAGCTAATCCAAAGTTGAATCTCTTTTTCATCTCAGCCTATGAGGATCTGAGTTAGACTGAAAAATAGAAAAAATGGTTATTTAATCTGGCAATGAACCATAAAATATTGGGCCTTAAAGGCTGAGCAATGGTTATTTAATTGTTTTTGTTTTTTGTTTTGCTTAGTGTGGCCTTCAGAAGCACATCAGCCCAGCAACTCAAGCCCGTATGGAAATACCTAAAAACAGGCCTACAGAGATAGTGGCTCGGATAAGACAACAAAAAAATTTATGTCTACTTCGGACAACTAAAGTTAAGTTGGTTAGCTTTTTGAGACAAATATACTAAGTCTTAACAACTAGGCGTAGAGCTAGAAAATTTATTTATTAGAGGTAATAACTATATATATTAAAGATAGTGGGTACAAATAGTTATATATTTTAAAGAACCATGTGGCCAAAATATTCAATTATCATAAACTTATAAATAAAATATGCAGTTTTTCCCAAACTTAAAAGTGGGCAATTGCCTCCGCTCTATACTAAGTGGCACCGCCCCTATTAACAACCTATATATGTGTGTGTGTGCGCATGAATATGGAAGAGAGATTGATGAGGCAACGAGGGATTAGATTCTAAACTGTTTGATAATAACCATAAATCTTAACTACCAGACTAAGAGTTTGATTGTTAGTGATGCGAACCCCTATGGTATAAAGACCATGAAACGCGCCCAAGATGAGATTCAAGCTCCACAAGACATCAAAAAGACTGGGTTTAAAACCCCCACCCCTAATCAACCTGTGATTAGAAACGAGAAGTATAGAACTCCAAGAACACAAGCACACTTGTGCACCAAGGCAGTCCGCCAAGAACCAAAGAGAAAACCTCTCCAAAGAGCAATATTATTTCGGCATTAATCTGTGTGTTTACATCCAGAATATGTGCCTTTATATAGGCCTAAACTAGGGTAAAAATCTGGGCAAAATTCGCAGCCCAAGTCACCTAGGAAACCTAGTTACAAAGGACTCAAGAAAACCTAGTCAAACTAGGATTCCTACACCCTTTTAACACATGTTTAAGGTGTGCAGCGAATTCCATTTATCCTAAGTGACCTAAATCACTTCCATGGCCTAAATAACATCCTAAATAATGTAAATAAATAGGAAACATAAAATAAAATACGTTACAAAACAAGATTGGCCATAAAAACCCCAAAATAGTCTTCTCAGGTGGTTCCTGCTTGTGTCTTCAACTTCAAGCTGAAATTCGAACTTGATGCAGCCATGATTTCTCAAAATGCAAAGCATGAAAGTTGTATATCTCTTTCTTAGCTTTGAAATGACACCTGAACCACACAAAACGGACATCTAAAGCCAAAGATATGCCCAAAATACTGCAACTGCTTCTGAACCAGCGATAACTCGCAAATCGCGACTTTGAAGCTAAATTGGACCTCCTTAACGTGCAAACTGGGTTTCATGGTCTTCATATGATTTGTAGCTCCAGATGTTAGCTTTCCAATGAATCAAGAATCACTCAATTCGGATCTGTTTAGCTCAAGATATGATTTTTCTACCAGAACATCGCCAATCTGTCAACATCCAAGCTTGGGCATCATACCATATGATTCCTTGCATGTTCTAGCAGCTTGAAGTGCACTAGTGAGCTCCTTAGCCTTCTTCCTTGTCAATGGTCCACTAGTTATCTTCAATGGATCCTTGCCATCCTTGGTTGTGCCTTCTTTGATCGTATCAGCTCCCCCCTCCTTAGAAGGATTCGTCCTCGAATCAAAACCTACATTAGAAAAGGGAATTGAATCAATAACAATGAAATAATCAACACATAAGCACTTACCTTTCACATAAGCACCAATAGCATGGAATGCTTGTGTATGGAGCTTTAATCTTGTGAAAAACCTGAACCAATATCCAAATGCAATGATAATTTTGATACCTCCAGGGTCAAAAACAAAGTTAGAAGCAATTAGCACAAAAAATCTGAAATGTTTGCACAATTTTCATCTTAACTCTAGGCATCACTTTCATTGCCTTTGCCATCTCAAAAACATTACTCTCACAACAAGTAAAATTGTAGGAATAATTTACCTTAGGGATGCTGTATGCACTCAAAACAAATGGACCTAAACTCACACAAGTGTTATGGTTATGAAAACTCACACAAGTTATGCATGTCAAGACAATAGTTTGCATAGGCCATTCAAACAAACAAGAATTGAACACAATGTGGCCTAAACTAATAACAAAACAAGGATGCACGAATTTCACAAAAATCCTAAGCATTTTAAATGAAACAAGATTGGAGTAGATAGGATTAAGTGAAACCAATTCAGTAGCAAACTTATTTTTGCATGTATATGCACAACAATGCATGAAATTTGTGAATGGGATGTGACACAAAACAAAGGACTCAACATACCTCCTTAAAAGGCTGAATTTAAAACCAGAATTTTCACTCAAAATAAAAACTTTCAAGTTTGGACATAAAGCAAAAAAATCAATGCTCAAAAGTTTGTGTAATGCATGTGTCAAGATAAAGAAATGCTTGCTGGAAATTAAAGATTGACACACAAAAATGGGCTGAACATGAATGGCAATCAAAGAAGTATGTAATGTATGTGTATGAGCTAATTTATGCATGAAAAATTCCAAAGAAGTAGATTTAACTTGAGGCAAAACAAAATAATGTGAGATGGATGCAAAACAAACAAATTCAAAAACAAAAGACACCAAAACAGATTTTTCTTTAGAGAAACTCAAGCAATTCCAAAGAGGATTTGACAAAACCAAAGAATTAGAAGCTTTAAAACCATATTTTGTCAAATTTTCATGCTTACTTCCTTCTCTTAATCTAGTTTCATGAAAACCATTTGTCAAAATAACATTGCAAGCAAACACACATTGTTTGAGATTTTCATGCAAAACTACATCAAATCTAGGTGTTAGGAAGAAATACATTACAGTGGTTGGACTTAGTCTCCAAGTATCTTCCTTTGGTTTAGGAACCACAAAATTTTCACCTTTGCACTCAATGACTTCGGTTGGAGTTGCATTAATTTCATCCCCTTGAAACATAGGATAAGAAACAATGTTAGGCAAACTTTTGCATATGAAATCACTTGGACTTACCTCAAATTGTTCCTTCTCAACCTCCTTTGTTGGTTTGATGCATGGGACATGACTTGGAATATTGGGAACACCAACTTCTTTAATGGGCAGCAACTCACTTGATTCTTGTAGCTCATCTCCACTTAAGTCCTGAAAAGAAGACAACACAACACTAGAAAAAGACTTTGTTATGTTAGATGAAAGTATGGCTTCTCTGTAGGTCTTTCTCTCTTCACTCGGCTTGGGTTCATTACACTCTTGTCTTCTCTCAACTTCGCACTCAATTTCTTCTCTCGGGAACTCTCCACTCTTCTTCCCCTCATGTTCACTCTTCTCACTTAATCTCTCGGTTGTTCTCTCGGCTTTCCCCTCATCACTCTTGCCCTCAACTTTCCCCTCATTTACTTTTCTCTCAACCTCACTTTGAAATTTTCTTTGATCCTCCAAGACTTGTTGTGGTGAAAGTGGTACAAGCATGATTGACTTTTCTTGTTGATGCCGAGACAAGTCTCCTTTTGTGGACTCCACTTTTGGCTTGGGTACTTCTCTCAGATCCTTGGTCCATGCTCCTCTCCATGTGGAAATTTCTCCTTGAGACATATTGGATGCCTTGGACCTTTTGATGATCCTTTCGGCCTTGGTGGCATAATGAAGCAAATCCTCCATGTTGAAATAAGGCGCCATTTCCACTTTGTTGGCAATCTCAGGATTGAGACCATTAATGAATCGAGCAATGGTGGTCTCCTCATCCTCCATGATTTTGGCTCGAGTCAAGGTTATCTCCAAGTCTTTATGGTAGTCCTCCACACTCCTTTGGCCTTGCACTAGCTTTTGAAGCTTGAGGCGTTGATCTTTAGTGTAGTAGCTAGGAACAAATCTCCTCCTCATCAAGGCTTTAAGGGCTCTCCATGTGTGTATGGGCTCCTCCTCATTCCTTCTCCTAGAAATAACATCCTGATTCCACCATACAAGAGCATAGTTAGTGAACTTCATGGTAGCCAATTTAACCTTCTTTTCCTCGGGGTAATGATGGCAATCAAACACTATCTCAATCTTTTGCTCCCACTCCCAATATGCATCGGGATCATTCCTCCCTTGGAAGGATGGAATGGTAAACCTGATGGAGTTGAGATTGTTGTCCTCCCTTGGCTCACACCTCCTTAGAAACCCATGGTCATGCCAAACTCTTTCTTCCTCCTCGGGTTCTTCTCTCCTTGGACCTCTCCTTGGTTGCAAGGTGGGATTAGGCCTTCTTGGCAACCTCAAATCTATGTCCTCAATCCTCCCCACAAGTCTATTTAGAGTTTCTTGAAATTCTCTCATGGTAGGCTCCTCATTGTGTCTCACTTCCATTCTCCTATCCTCCTGGCCCTCCATACTCCTGAAAATAACAAAGATCCTCACAAACACTCACCTCACGTGTTTCACTCAAAAGATGAACACTCAAACACTCAATTTGTTAGTGAGATATTGCTATTCAAAGAGTTCTCAAAAGTTCTAAGAAAACTATCCTCAAAGCACACAAGAAAACTTGAATTTTTGAAGAACTATTTTGACTCCAAAAGAGGTGGGCTAAAAAAGCTTTAAAAGACTCTAGGAAGCTCTTGCAATTTATGATCACAAGAACCACAAAGAAAGCTTTTTGGCTCAAAAACAATGGGATAGGTTTTGGGGCACAAAACTTTCAACACTTTGTAAAAACTTCTCTTTTTGCAAGCTTTCTTTTCTTTGTTCTTTTCTTTTCTTTTCTTTTCTTTTTTTTCTTTTTTTTTTTTTTTTTGCTTGCTGTTTTGATGCTAAACAAACGTTCTCCTTGAAATTCCTTGCTGCCAAAGACAAAAAGTCAGTTTTCTATTCGGCCAAAACAAGAAACTATTGAAACTTGCACAATTTTGAAACAACTTTTTTATACCGAAACTTGCTGAACTTTGATCCTTCTTTTTTTTTTATGTTTTCTTGACTCTAGGATGCTGGAAACAATGAAAACAAGAAAGATTAATAGGGCTGGACACGAAACAGAAAGATAAGAAACAAACAAGAACAATTGAATTGAAACCGAGAACACTAGACAACACGGATTGACTTCTTTTTGTTGTTTTTGTGATTTTTGGACTTGAACAAGGATGGAATAAAAAGGACAGACCTGAAACAAGAAGAAAAAGGATTAAAACAGAGAATTAAGACATGAATTTACTGAACAAAATTGAAAGAAAAACGAAGAGAAACAAGAACACAAAGATATGTCCTTCAATGGAACTTGTGGCTCTGATACCAACTGATGCGAACCCCTATGGTATAATGACCATGAAACATGCCCAAGATATGATTCAAGCTCCACAAGACATCAAAAAGACTAGGTTTGAAACCCCCACCCCTAATCAACCTGTGATTAGAAACAAGAAGTATAGAACTCCAAGAACACAAGCACACTTGTGCACCAAGGCAGTCCACAAAGAACCAAAGAGAAAACCTCTCCAAAGAGCAATATTATTTCAGCATTAATCTGTGTGTTTACATCCAGAATATGTGCCTTTATATAGGCCTAAACTAGGGTAAAAATCTGGGCAAAATTCGCAGCCCAAGTCACCTAGGAAACCTAGTTACAAAGGACTCAAGAAAACCTAGTCAAACTAGGATTCCTACACCCTTTTAACACATGTTTAAGGTGTGCAGCGAATTCCATTTATCCTAAGTGACCTAAATCACTTCCATGGCCTAAATAACATCCTAAATAATGTAAATAAACAGGAAAATAAAATAAAATACGTTACAAAACAAGATTGGCCATAAAAACCCCAAAATAGTCTTCTCAGGTGGTTCCTGCTTGTGTCTTCAACTTCAAGCTGAAATTCGAACTTGATGCAGCCATGATTTCTCAAAATGAAAAGCATGAAAGTTTTATATCTCTTTCTTAGCTTTGAAATGACACCTGAACCACACAAAACGGACATCTAAAGCCAAAGATATACCCAAAATACTACAACTGCTTCTGAACCAGCGATAACTCGCAAATCGCAACTTTGCAGCTGAATTGGACCTCCTTAACGTGAAAACTGGGTTTCATAGTCTTCATATGATATGTAGCTCTAGATGTTAGCTTTCCAATGAATCAGGAATCACTCAATTCGGACATGTTTAGCTCAGGATATGAGTTTTCCACCAGAACATCGCCAATCTGTCAACATCTGAGCTCGAAGTGCACTAGTGAGCTCCTTAGCCTCCTTCCTTGTCAATGGTCCACTAGTTTTCTTCAATGGATCCTTGCCATCCTTGGTTGTGCCTTCTTTGATCGTATCAGTTAGGGAAAAAAAAAAGAGCATCTTAGGTTGTGAGATCATCCAACTACAAGATCCATCACCATCAGCCACGGGTGGAATTAAACATGCAACAAAATTGCTTATAGGGCCGTCCTGCCCCAAATTTGGTCCAAGAGTTTGAGAAGTTGTCTAATGGCCGGACATCCCAAAAATTGGGACACAGAATTGTCAGAAACGTGCCTAGCCATTTGGGGTGTCTTGAATTTTCTTTTAAAATGTCATTGGGATGGCTTGCCGTCGGAACCGTTTAATGACCATCTGGATGACAAATCATCGGAAAGCCATGATTGAAAACTTTCCAATTGTAAACCTGGCCTTTGAAATTTCAATGGCTTACCGTATCAATTTTGGTTATGGCAAACTCTCGAAATTGTTTGTCGTAGCACTATCGACGTCGAAAAATTGCCATAGGAAAAGCTGACAAAGCTGTCTCAATTGTGCCATCGGAAAATCTGGTTTTCTCGTAATAGACTCTTACTAAATATATTTTTTTTCTTCTATAGACATAATTAGTGTATGACAAATATGTGTCTTAATTGATTAACCCGCAATAAAGTGTTGATTTCATTCTAGTATTTTTTTTAATTTTGTATTACTCACTTTATAAAAAAAAATTGAATTATATTTCTTTTAGTTTGTCACAAAAAAGTTGACTCTTTTCCCTTTTTAAAATTTTTTATTTGTTTTACTATTATCATTTAAACTCTCATTGCACAAATCCCAAAATGTAATATTTTTTTTCTAATCCTTGTTTAAACTATTATAACAAAAAATTCAAAAAGGATTTTTTTTTTAAGTTTTAGTTTCAACGGCACAAACAGAAAGAACAACAGATGACAAAAATTTTAATTTTGTGCTAAGAGAAATGGTTCAAAGGATGGAGAGAGTATATACTAAAATGGGTTTGAATTTGTTTATAATTATGTTTCAGGAAGAAATTTTTAGAAATAAAAAAAGAATGTTTAAGGTATTTATTTTAACATGTAATGTTTATTTTCTAAAATTTTATATTAATTAAAAACCATCACTTTAAGAAACCTAAAAAGCGCTCTAAAAATATTTTCTGGAAAAAGAAATATTTTATCAATTTTTCTTTAATTTCAAAAATAGGAAAGAATTTTTCTCATAAAACTTTAATTACTTTGTAAAGAAAAATTTTCAACTGATTATTAGATAAATAAATATAAAATATTAACAGACTTCTTTGATTCTAGATAAAAAAAATAGAAAAAAGTGCTTATTTAAAATGGCAAATGAACTGTAAGATATTGACCGTCAAGCGTGGTCCAGAATGCAATACGGATATGGACTCGGAATGTTTTTCTGTTCTTGCTTAGCTTGGTCTTTAGAGGTACATTAGCCCAGTACCTTAAGCCTGTATGGAAGCAGATGACCCAATTTTTTTTTTTTTATATTTACGACAACCAAAGTTAACTTGGTTAGATTTTTAAAATAGAAATATATATTCCCTTAAAATCAATACACACAAACACGGGGAAGAGGCCAACAAAGAGAGGAGAATAAATCTTGAATATTCTGATAATAACCACAAGTTTTAACCACGAGAAACAAATGTTTGATTGTTAAAAAGAAAAAGCATGTTAGCTCGTGGGACCATCCAACAGCAAGAGCCATCTTCATTAGCTACGGATGGAATTAAACATGCAATAACACTGTTTATATCGTCAACCAAAATTGCCCAAGGAGGTAGTGGCAAAAATAAAACATTGCAAATAGCTACAACCATACCATTCGTTGCAAAATCAACTAGATATAAAATTGATAATTTAAAATATCCATTAACGGTAAAATCAAATGTCATATCTATTAGAATTACTGAAAGATAGTTACTGTAATGTCTAAATTAAGATTTTAAAATTTAATATTAGATTAAATTAAAAAGGTATGGGATAAAGTATATATTTCTAAAACAAAAGGGGACTAAGTATAATTTTACATAAACCTCAAAAGACAAATTGTAATAATCCCTTATAAATAAGCCCGTCTACTCGTCCGTTTCGGTGATAGGTGAATTTCATGGTTGTTGTAGAAAACATGTCTTTAAGCTTTGTTGTGTGTGTTAGACTGTTAGTTGGGGCTATCTGCTGTTAGTATTGTTTTTGTCATCAACTAATTATGCCAGAGCAACTTTTGGTGGATGCATCCATACCACAAAAGGGTTCGTCTCAATTTTGTGATTCAGAGGCCATACGATGTGCCCCAAGACCAGCGTTATAGCTTCCTCGATGGTGTCCACAAGCTCTGTGTCTTTTCAACTGGCGAGCCCCATACCAAAGCCAGCCACACCAACCCTCGCACGGGGATCCGTATACACGTAAGTTGTTTGGATATCATTAATCTTGATGTCTAGCTATTAAGAAATGGAGGTTTCCGACAGCTAACCATTGGAAAAAAAATACATGATGATAGGGTCTATGCTTGTATTTTGACCGATTCTTAATTGTTCTTAGTTTCTTTTTTCTTGTATCCTTCACCTTATATCCGCTTGATATGTGCATGTTTTCTAGGTTGAGTGACTTGATTGTATGCCTATAAGACTCTAAGCAGCCAACTTATATTTTAAGCTGTCTTTTAGAGAGCTCTTTGTGTGTCGGAGTGTATGGGTGCTCAGTGGCATCCCATCTCTGTTTACACCCATGCCCTGTTCCACTTTTCTTGTTTTTTTTTTTTTTCATTCATTTTTTATTTGTCTGATTATTTTGTATAAAAAAGATTGCAATCAACCCATTCTTGATATAAATGTTACCATTTTTATAGGACCACGATTAATCTTCAGGTGTGTAGCAAATTGAAGGATTTGGATATGTGCCAAATGGTACATCAGGTGTGTGTATAATGCAAGTATTTGGAGCAAGCCCGCAAGCCACAATGCTAATGCCAAGAGTTTATAATGGCTCATTGTCCTACTATCGCAGTCCAATCATCATCCCAAACGTCTATGATAAGTGGTTTCAGGTTGATGTGATTCATAATGTTGATGCCTTAAAAGGACAGGTTTATATTAACGGGGCCCTAAAGCATGAAACTCCAGGAAAAGGTGGGGAATTTCATTACTTTATGTGTGGGATTTATGCTCAAGATGATGGTTCTCACTACATGGAATCATGTTGGAAGGACATTAAAAATCCTTACAAAAGTCAACTAATGTTTTGTGGATGGGCAACATTACACATGTCAAAATGAGATAGTCGTATAAGACAGAAGCTTCTATTCAGGTTTTTATGTATGTGTAACTTTTCTATTTTCAAATAATATTGAATAATGATTGACAAGATTTAGCTTTGAGGCTGGCCGACAAATGCCCAAATGATCTATGAGTGGTTTGATACAAAGTTAGAATCCACGTATTCATAATCTTTTTAAATAGTTTTTTTTTGGCAGTCAGGACCATTATGAGTCAATTACAAGTTGAGAGGATGAGGAATAGAAGAGAGAACAACTCACCTTAGTAATTTCATAGGTTTTTGCCTCCATTGAAACATAAACCCTTGCCTTAATATAAGGTCAGGGTAATCTTGATACACTTGTAAATTGCCACTTGGGCAAGACTTCAAGTGTAGATATCTTGAAGTCAAAACTCAATTTAGCTACAAAATACAAGGGTGTCTTGGACCGAGAAATAAAAAATTTGAATTTATCAAATTAAACATAACCGAAAAAAACCAAAAAATTGAAATAATTTTAGTTATTTTGGTTTGGCAATTCGGTTAGCCGAATTTTAACTAACTATGGATGTACTACAAATTCACTTAAGAAAAACATCCATTTTCATAGTTAGCTTGACATGAACACCATCAAAAAGAAAAAAAAAGATACTAAATTATTTCCATGCACACAACAGAAGTAAACCACATTTCATATATATATACTTAAGTTTCGAATCAAACTAATAAATTATAGTTTTTCTGGTGATAGTTCTGTTAACAAAATTCTTTTTCTTGAAAACCAAAAATTGAATTGAAATCCAAATTTAAAACTTATTTATAACAAAAAAAAATGAATACCTAATTTTTTAAACCAAATTACCGAAACTTGTTTTTTTTTTGCTTAGAATAAAAAAAAGAAGAAAATTAAGGGAGTAGGGAAGTTGCGTGGTTATGTGCCAAATTAGAAACATGCTCTCGAGGAATGATGATCACTAAGTTGTAGAAGAAGTTCTCCAAGGTAGAGCTAGCTTGACATGATAGATTGGCCAAAAGGGGATGAGATTGAGTGATCCTTTCAAAGTCGCTAAATGTTGTGAACAATCGAAGAGGAAAGTAACATATTGTAATAACAATTAATTCACTGCTTGGACTGCGCCATCCAATGTAGAAAGCTCAACTTCAAGCAAAGATGAGCAATTTGAAATCAAGTGACCTTCCCTGTAAAGGTGGGGTGTCATTGGATCGCATCCAAATCCAAGTAACCATACGCAAACTAGAAGAATGGCCACATGCCCCATTAATGATGAAGAATTCCTGCATTTGGATAGGATTCTAGAACTTTTTTGAACCATAAATATGTCAAATAAGGTTCGAAGGATTAAACGGTAACATGTTAAGAGTAGCGAGGTAGTCTCTAGAAGTAGCGAACTATTGAAGTAGCTAACCCTCCAAGAAATTATGGGCTAGACTTGAAACTAAGCATTGCTAAAGACAACCTCATTCTTCCCAATCAATAATATCCAAATGGTAGTGAATAAAAAATCAATGCACTTGCATTGCCACTGACTTAGTGTAGATAACAAGTTTGAAAGCCAAGTTTTGAAGGAAGTTTGACCGGATAATGGAGGATTATTACGAAAGAGTACCCCATATGGCGACACCTAACTTGAGCCGGAGCATTCCTAGAGCAGGTGCAAAGCTGCTTCAGCTTTAGCATTGCACCGAACACAGGTAGGGCTAGTAACATAAATCACCCTAGCATTGCTGAAAATTACCCTTATGCCAACCACCCACCTGGTTTCCTGTGCAACTCTCTCCCCTTGCAACAAACTTTCAATAATTTTTGTCACACCAGTACACCACACTGTCTCTCTCTCTCTCTCTCTCTCTCTCTCACACACACACACAGCAACAACTTGACCAAAGTATGCCGATCTGCCTAGTAAGCGCCCAAATCCGGAGCTTGCATAGTTCCCCCCTCCTTCGCCACTTGCCCCTAGATTCAAGTCTACCCCAAATCTCCCCTACAAATGCCAAGGCCTTCAGCTTCAGAACTGTTCAAGCTCCTTCTTGTATGGTCTGAGCTCCATCTAAGCTCTGCATTTTTTATATTGATGTTTGGCCCTTTATATGGTTTTTCCTCTCATTTTATGTTTTGAATTTTCACAGGTTTTAGTCTGTGAATTTAACTGGATTTTTTGAGGTCTATAATGTTTTGAATTGTCCCTCTCTGTCTGGTTCTTTCTCAATTTTTCCTTCTCTGTCTGGTTCTTTCTCAATTTTTCCCTAACTATAGTTAACCCTTTCAACTAGCTCTGCAGGCTCGTTGTTGGTGTTCAACCTCAACTCTGGTTTTTCATCTCGTTTTTTAACTGGTAAAATACTTTAAAAAAAAAAAATGGCTAACACATCATTTAGCCGGATTGAAATTAGGTAGGTAAAGTAATTACAAAAGAAAAAAAAAAAGAGAAATTCGAACACACACCAGTAGATGGGGGCATTTGTTTGTTACTTGTTTCCATCTCAATGAGTCACAAACGCTCCACTAATTGTAAAATATAACATTGATTTTGATTGGTTTCTAATTAAAACATAACTAAAACGTACGAAGACAATAAATCATTAGTCACCTATACTTCGACTTATAGTTTGTGCACACTTATAAACCCATGCATGCACCCAAAAGTAAGCAGGGTAAATTACAAAAGCCCCCATATGGTTTGATTTAACTTAACTTTGCTTTTTCTATTTTCAAAAACCTACACTTTACCCATACTTCCTTTATAGTATCTAACAATAAATTCTGAAATTTTAAATTAAACTGTCTAATAACCATGTTTCAGTAATTTCAAGATTTTCAATATTTTTTTATAACTAACTGACATTTAAAAAATATTGATATGCATTTACCTGATAGAAAAACGTATTTATAGAGAAAAAATTTTGATAATTTAAAATATTTATTTACTATACAAAAATATTAGAGAGATCGATATTACTGGAAGATAACTATCGTACAGTTTAAATTATAGTTTCTGAAGTTGTTTTCAGACAGTATAAAAGAACTAATGGACAAAATATAGGTTTTTAAAACTAAAGGGGACAAATTGTAGGTTAGGGTAAACTTCAGGGGGATAATTGTAACTTTCCCAAGTAAGTATTATACACTATAATGTATCATAACAAAGGCAATTTCTTAATACACAAGTTACTCCATATACATGGCAAAAAGCATAACTAATATCCTTTACCTTTGAGCCAAAAGCTCCAATTGCAAGCCCTTTACTTATTCTTGTATAACACTTAGCCTCTAAACTGTCAAGGTATGAAAACTTAGTTAGTGTAAATTTGACATCCAAGTAATCTTAGAATCTCAAAGGATTCAAGTAAATAAGTGCCCAGAAACGAGAGAAACTTAGCCCTAGCATTTATTGAGCTCTTCCACGTCTGGTGGCTGGTAAATTGCACCCATTGCCCTCAACCTTTAATTATTATTTCTGTTTTAATCCTAACCTTTATTTTACTCGTACGATACCTTAACCTCATTAAATTTTGACCCCATTTTGGATACAAATCGTTATCTTGGATAAAAAATGCCATGTCAACACCATATTATAGGGGAAAAAGCTGTTTTAGCTCCTTAAAAACTTTCTCTTTCCCAAGGAGATCTAAAAACTTTAAAACTTAACGATTCGACCACCCCATCACCACTAGAAAAAAAAAATAGAATTTTAATCGACCTTCACGGTTTGATACCCTTTTTTATCATCTTTAATTTTCTCTTCTATTATTTCTTCCAAAACTCAACTGATTTTTGTAAATCGTGCTTCAAAAATTTGGGTTTCAAAATTTAGATGCAGATATATAAAAATCCACTGAGATTTGGAAGAAATAATAGGAGAGAAAGTTAAAGAGGATGAAAAATGCTACCAAACTATGTAAGCCAATCAGAATTTTGGAAAAAAATTTTTACAACTTAGTGGCTTCACCGCATTGATGAGTTTTCCAGCAGTGGTGCCACCATGCGAAAAAAAAAATTTCTAAAATTTTGATTGGCCTACATGATTTGGTAGAATTTTTCATCCTCGTTAACTTTCTCTTCTATCTATCTTCCAAATCTCAATGAATTTTCTTAAATCAAGCTTCGAAGATTCAAATTTTAAAAATTTGAATCTAGATTTATGAAAATTTGTTGGGATTTGGAAGAAATGATAGAAGAAAAAGTTAAAAATGATGAAAGATGCTATCGAACCATGTAGGCTGATCAAAATTATAAAAGAAAATTTTCCAGCATGGTGGAATCGCTGCCGGAAAACTCATTAGCACGGTGGAGCCACTGTGGTGGAAAATCCAAAATTTTGATCGGCCTACATTATTTGGTATCATTTTTCATCCTTTTTAACTTTCTCTTCTATCATTTCTTTCAAGTATCATCGGATGTTCATATATCTGCATTTGAAATTGTGAAACCCGAATCTTTAAAGCTCGATTTACAAAAATTGCTTGACCTTTGGAAGAAGTGATAGAAGAGAAAGTTAAAGAGGATGAAAAAGGGTATCAAACTATGAAGGCCGATTAAAATTCTAATTTTTTTTTCAGGTGGTGACTGGGGTGGTTAAATCGTTAGGTTCCAGAATTTTTAGATCTCTTTGGCAAAGAGAAAGTTTTTAGGGAGTTAAAACTATATTTTTCATTTATAATCTTATACTGACGTGATTTTTTCCATCCAACATAACGATTTCCATCCAAAAGGGACTAAAATGAAACATTTTAATGAGATTAGGGTATTGTACTAACAAAATGAAGGTTAGGGTTAGAACAGGAACAATAATTAAATCTTGGAGGCAATGTGTGCAATTTACCTATCTGGTAGTACTACCAAAGAATTCCTTGATACTTAAGACAATATTTTAATGTAAATGCCATTTTAACCTCGAGTCTTGCAATTATCCTTTGGTAATGGCCAGCAAGTACACCTTGGAAGAGAGATCTCATACTAGGATTGCCTCTGCATTAAACCTGCAAATGTAATGGCCATCTTGGGAGTGGCTAACTTTTAAGAAAATGTTGTAAGAAGGTCTGTGTCAACTCCTAGAACAATCGGAACTGATGACGTATGTTGGTTTTATGCTGACTTGCTGTGACCCTTGTTAGGGTGGAACTAGAGGCCACGCAAACAATAGCATCAATAGATCTTTTCTAATCTTATGGACATTACATACTTTCAAAGGTGATTTAAGTGGTACATGAGTCCATCATATAAGATAATACTTGGCATTTGGAATCCATCAGATGTGTTATGGCATTGTTGATCTCATTAGTAAATGGATGGATCCATAGATAATTGATGCCCATGCCTATGGGAGAGAGGTTACTTTAGAGGTAGATTAGTAGCCTTAGCCATTTCTCCATCTGATCTAGCTTCTGCAGGACCACGTCAATTTCACTTAATTTTGGTGCCTTGGAATAAACTTGAGAGCCTTGTGGTGGGACCCTCTGTTGGGGTTTAACCTTCTTTGGCACTCGCTGGCTCTCAACTGCTTTCTTTGATTCTTGTGGGATCGCCTTACGAATCTTTTGTTGGATGGTGGCTTTCAGCCTCTCGAATAAATTATGTTAGAGACTTTGAAACTAGTCGTCATTTAGGGTAGCATTAAAGCATGCCTCTTCTAGGAACCCAGGGAGGCAGGGAAGGCTCTTCCTTGGTGGCTTGTCATATGGCCTCCCAGCCATGTGAACACCTGCTCATGGGGATTTCACTAGCCATCAACGGCATTTTCATCATGGCAATGACCTTAGTTATGCTTGGATCACCTTGTGTCAACTATCATTCTCACAAACGGTGCCAAATTGATAGTCAAACTATTAAAGGAAGAGGTTGGACCATTTTTCTACCTAGTGAACCCGAGCAAATCAGGACCTGGGACCTTGATCAAAGACATTGTTAGAGCATTAGAGAGCGTCTCCATGGGAAATCCTTCAATGGTCAAGTTATATTTTATGGTGGTGATGGAAGTAGCTAGGTTTTTCAATAGTCTGCAATGTGTTCCTTGTACATAGTGGGGTCCTTTTTTTTTTTTTTTATAAATGTGCAAATACTATTTCATGGCCCCTTGGGGATGCAATTAATGCTAGATCCCTTTGATCCTAGGAATTCGCTCATTATCAGGAATCTCCCTTAATAAAAATAATTCCTTAATTAAAAGTCTTGATGAGCCTATTCTTATCATGGATTGATTTGGTCTAGGTAACAAATCCATATGGGGTAAACTCATTATGGTACCGATGGTAAAGTGGTGAAAAGGGGCAAGTAAATGGAAAGTATGTTTATAACCCAATAGTTTTTTCATCTTGCACATCTTAGTGACCCCCAGCCCACTATCATGATGGTGGAGTAAAATGAGTCAATAGCAATGAGCCTCATGATCCTTGGCTACCATTAAGCTTGCTCATGTGCCGATGTGATGAGACCTACATTATGTTGGTGTCATTTTGCCTTACAAGACCCGTTACTTCCTTAATGGTCCTTAAAAGAATCTAAGAGCCCAATATCCCACATTCTTTTTGGGGAGGGATATGTTGATACTATATTGGGCTTGAGTGGTTTGAGTCTATTGATTTGGACTCAATTCACACAGAAGGGCCAATTCCATTAGAATCATAGAATAATGAAGGTATTTAGTAAGAGAGCATTCCTATAAGGAATAGAATCTTTCATTAATAAACACTTCTAAAGGATGACAATTCGTGCCCTAGTCAATAAAAGCAAACTCTGATGGCACATCCAAGGTTCATACAAAAGAAAACCCCTATTTTCAGAGCTACCTTGCTTTGTTTTGTGGAGCTAACTTGACTGCTGGAGAGTTTTTTCTGGAGACACACTCTATAGTTGTAGCATTTTCCTTGGTTGCAGATGCTCGATCTTGGTTTGCTCAGGTTAACACTTGGAGGTCTGGTCCAACAGATCTAATTGATAGTTTTGCTATCATCCTCCATTTAACAATTATTCCGGATGGTTACATTTCTTTCTCTATAGCCGTGATGTAGGTCACATGAACAAAACCACGTAGTCAGGCCGTCAGGGTTGGGAATGTTTATTGTTTCCTTCTTTTCTAGAGAGAATGTGTTTATTTCTGTTTTTTATTTTCGAAAAGTGGAAGTAAAATACAGAATTCAGAACTAGAAAATATATTGCATCTAGTGAGTTGTCAATTTAAAATTTTAGTAAAACACATGGTTTTTTAATTAGTAAATATGAACATAAAACATAAAAAAAAATTAAAAAAACATAAAATATAAGAAGAAAAGTGACAACTGACAACGTTACGAAATGCCACCTTTTAATTAAGGTGGCAATATTTTCCGAGGCATAAATGTATATTGTCTCTTAAGAAGAAAAAAGAAAACATTTTTGCTTGTAGAATCGTCCAACAATAAGATACATCTCCACCAGGCAAGGACGAAACTAATGCAACAAAATTGGTTATATCATCTGCCAAAAATGCCAGTAATAACTAAGTGCATAGTGACAAAAGCAAAACAATACAAATAGCTATTTAAAAAACAAAACGATACAAATAGCAATAACCATTATTTTTTGTTTTGAGCTAATTATTAATGAGTTTTCTTTAACACTTTTTTTCTCTAGAAGGAAGTAATTAGTATAACAAATTTGTTTATTGACTGATTATGCAACGAAGCATGAGACAATTTTAATATTTTCTAATTCTTATTATATAGTTAAAAAAAAATTTCAATTTGTTTATCACTAGCATGCTCAGCACAGATTTAAGAAAAATGATTAGTGTATTTAATTTAACATATAATGATTATTTCTCTAAACTATACATCGATTTAAAAGTTTCACTTAAAAAAATCCTGGAAAACACTACAAAAATATTTTTTAGAAAAAACAAGCATTTTATCAATTTTTATTTTTTAAAGATAATATTTTTTTTTGTAAACGTTTGATTACTTTATAAAGAAATATGTTTAAGTAATAATTGGGTAGATAAATATAGAATATTGACTACGTGATTCTAAAGACAGTTCATAAAATTGGTCTGACGGTTAGAGAAATTTCCTAATGGTCAGTTGTCCCAGAAACTGGGACAGAAAATTGTCGGAAATGTGGCTAGCTACTTGGGGTATCTTAATTTTCCTTTCCAAAGGCTATTGGGATGGCTTGCCATCGGAAGCCTTTAATGACTATTTTGATGGCAAAACATTGGGAAGCGACCACTGAAAACTCCCCGACTCTAAATTGTTGGAATTGGTTGGCGTACAAAATTAGCTGTATTGTCGAAATTATTTGTCGTAGCACTACTGACGGTTTGCCGTCCAAAAATGAAGCCGCCCCAAGTGTGCCGTCATAAAATCTGATAAAGTATTCTCAATTGTGCCATCAGTAAATATGGTGCTTCTCGTAGTGAACTCTTGCTAAATGCTTTTCCTCTCATTAAAACAATTTCTAATTAACTTGATACCAAGTTATTTTATTTTTACATCTTTTTGTAAGGAATCAATTTCATTTAAAAGATAATATTATATAGGTGTCATAACTCATTTGAAAGTAAAATTTTATGATGTCATTAAATTTTTATGAATTTTTATTTTTTAGGTATTAAAAAATTTATAAAAAATTAATAACATTATCAAAATTGAATTTTAACTAGATTACTAAACTTGTATAATATTGGCTTTCACATGAAATTAATTTTATGAAAAAAAATTATTTTGGAAGAAGTTGATCTCAGTTAAAACGAAGTATGTACACACACTTAGAAAAGAAGCCAAAAAATTAAAGGAGATGGGATTAAATCTTGAATTTTCTGATAACAACCATAATTTCTAACCACCAGAAACAAATATTTGATTGTTAAAAAGACAAAACATGTTAGCTTGTGGGATCATCCAACAACATGATCCATCCACATTAGCCACGGACGGAATTAAACATGCAACAAAAATGTTTATACCAACCAAAATTGTTGATGATAACCAAAAAAGTAGTGACAAAAATAAAACATTGCAAATAGCTACAACGATATTATTCATTACATAATCAACTAGATATCTATAAATAAGCCTGTCATCTCGTCCATCCCAGTAATATGGTAAAGTTCGTAGTTATTGTAGAAAACATGTTTTTAAGCTCTGTTGTGTGTGTCAACTGGGGCTATCTGCTGTTAGTATTGTTTTTATCATCAACTAATCACAAAGCAGCTTTTGGTGGATCCACCGATACCACAAAAGGCTTTGTCTCAGTTCCTCCAAACTAGTCCAGTTTCGTGATTCAAAAGCCCTACGATGTGCCCCAAGAAGAGCGCTACAGCTTTGTTGATGGCGTACATAAGCTCTGGGTCTTCTCAACTGACAAGCCCCTTTCCAAAAGCAGCCACACCAACCCTCGCACGGAGATCGGTATACACGTAAGTTATTTGGCTATCACTAATCTTGATGTCTAGCTATTAAGAAATGGTGTCGGAAAAGTTAGATGATTATAGAGTCTATGCTTATGATCTTCAGATAGATTCTTGTTCCTGGTTTCTTTTTTCTTGTATCCTTCACCTCATATCTGCTTGATATGTGCATGTTTTCTAAGTGGAGTGACTTCATTGTATGCTCTTTATGACTCTGAGAAGCCAACAAACATTTTAAGTTCCGCCTTTCAGAGAACTCTTTGTGGGTCGGAGTGGGTAGGTGCTGACATCCCTTCTCTACTTCCACCAACACCTGTTCAATTTTTCTTGCTTCTTTTTTTTTCATTTGTTATTTACTTTTTTTGATTTTGTATAAAAAAATATTACAATTAAACTCATTCTAGATATTAATGTTACCATTTTTATAGGGCCACGATTACTCTTCAGGTGTGTGCCAATTTGAAGCATCTGGATATGTGCCGAAGGGTACAACAGGTGTATGCATAATGCAAGTGTTCGGAGCAAGCCCGCATGCCACAACGCTAATGCTAAGAGTTTATAATGGTTCACTCTCCTACTATCGCACTCTAGTCATCATCCCACATATCTATGACAAGTGGTTTCGGCTTAATGTGATTCATGATGTTGATGCCTCAAAATTACAGATTTACATTAATGGAGTTTTAAAGCATGAAGCTTTAGGACGAGGTGGGAGATCTCATTACTTTAAGTGTGGGGTTTATGCTCAAGATGACTATTCTCACTACATGGAATCACGTTGGAAGGACATTAAGATACTTACAAAGGTCAACTAATAATTTAATCTGTGGATGAACATACGTATCAAAATGAGATATTCATATAATTAAGGAGCTTTTGTGCAAGCTATAAGTATGTGTAACTTTTCCTTTTTCAAATAACATTGATTTGGCTTTGAGGTTGGCCGACACATGCCCAAATGATCTATGAATGGTTTGATACAAAGTTAGAATCCAAGTATTCATAATTTTTTTAAGGGTAAAATCCACCGGGGGTCACCTAGCTTATTTTTTTGTCCTAAACGGGTACCTTACCTTCAAATTGTCCTACCGAAGTACCTTAACTCTTATCGCGTGTCCTATCTGGGTACTTTCCGTTGATTCCATCGTTAAATCTCACAGAAATTGCTGACGTGGCATTAATTAATGTTACAATAAACGTAAAATAATAACTTTGGACCCTAAACTTTTCTAATAACTAATTCTAACCCTTAAATTTCCACCAAAATCATTTTAGCCACCGTCAACCTCTTCCTCTATCGCCCACCATCCCAGCCGCCCTCAACCTCTACGTCGTCCTCCCCGTCCTCCGCAGTATCCTCCAATTTGTCCTCCGCAGCTTTTGACAACTTGATCATCTTCAAGGCATTGACGATTTAAATCTCGATGAACCGGCTTCGGCTCAGTCCTCTTCTGTCTCTGCCCCGCAAAAGCTAGATGATCTTAATCCTTCCGATTTCAAAATTGTTGATAAGGGAGTGGAGATTTCGGAGAAAGAGATGGGAGATGTAGAGTCTCAGGGAATGGCGGAAGACAAGCCTACTTCCAGTGAAGTAGTCAAAGAGGTGTTGCTTGACGACCAGCTTCACATGACCAGATTAGCGGAGCTCGATTCCATTGCCCAGCAGATCAAAGCACTTGAATCGATGATGGTCTAGAGGAAGGCGCTGAAAGATGAAGATACAGAATCACAAAGACTAGATGCAGAGGAAGAAAACGTGACCCGCGAATTCCTTCAGATGCTAGACGACGAAGAGCTTTGTGAGTTTGACGGTGATCAAATCCCTCTCGCTCCTCGCCGCGACCTGCCTGTCATCGGCGCCGCCGTCTATGGCCGCGGAAATGGAGAAAGCGGCACTCTTCGACTTCAATTTGACGCTGCCCATCATGATGGTCCAGTTCCTTCTCCTGATGTTCGCTCTGGACAAGATCTACTACACCCCGCTGGGGAAGTTCATGGACGAGAGGGACGCGGACATTAAAGCGAAGCTGGAGAGCGTAAAGGACACGTCGGAGGAGGTGAAGGCGCTGGATGAGAAAGCGGCTGCGATCATGAAGGCGGCGAGGGCAGAGATAGCGGCGGCGCTGAACAAGATGAAGATGGAGACCCAGAAGGAGGTGGACGAGAGGATAGCTGAGGGAAAGAAGAAGGTGGATGTGGAGCTGATGGAGGCTCTGATCAATCTGGAGAGGCAGAAAGAAGAGACCATTAAGCTCTGGATTCCCAGATTGCGGCCCTAAGTGAAGAGATTGTGAAGAAAGTTCTTCCCCTGTAATTGAATCGCATAGTGTACGTCCTGTAATTAAGCACTCGTCAATGCCTTGAAGATGATCAAATTGTCGAAAGCTGCGGAGGACAAATCAGAGGATACAGCGGAGGACGGGGAGGACGACGTAGATGTCGAGGGCGGCTGGGATGGTGGGCGACAGAGGAAGAGGTTGACGGTGGCTAAAATGATTTTGGTGGAAGTTTAAGGGTTAGAATTAGTTATTAGAAAAGTTTAGGGTCCAAAGTTATTATTTTACGTTTATTGTAGCATTAATTGATGCCACGTCAGCAATTTCCGTGAGACTTAACGATGGAATCAATGGAACGTACCCAGATAGGACACGCGATAAGAGGTAAGGTACCGCGGTAGGACAATTTGAAGGTAAGGTACCCGTTTAGGACAAAAAAATAAGCTAGGTGACCCCCGGTGGATTTTACCCATTTTTTTAAACAGTTTTTTTTAATACTCAAAGTCATTATAAGTTACAAGTTGAGAGGATGAGGAATGAACGAGAGAGCAAATCACTTAAGGGACTAGGTAGGTTTTTGCCTCCTTTTAAAACTCAAAATAATCTTAAGATCAAGGGTGAAGCTGATGCACTAGCAAATTGCCACTTGGCTAGACTTCAAGCGCAAATAGCTTGGAGTCAAAACCCAATTTAGCTGAAAGATAGCAGGGCTCTCAGTCTACATGCCATCAGAACCTACTCATTACTAATAGGAGTGGTTACTCAGTGTTTTTGGTTATACCTCATGAATCTGATATAAAAAAAATAATTGGTTTTCGGTAACAAATACCTAATTATTGAAACCAAATACCCAAAAATTATTTTTGATACGCAAGATCAAAAAGAAGAAAGTTAAGGCAGTAAGAAAGTTGCATCGTTGTGTAGCAAAGAAACACGCTCTTGGGGCACAATGAGCACTAAGCTGCAAAAGAAGTTCTCCAAGGCAAAGCTAGCCTAACATGATAAATTGGTCAAAAAGCAACTAAGATTGATGGATCCTTGTAAAACCGCTAAAAGTTTCGAACAATCAGAGAGGAAGGTAACATATTATACCAAAAATTGATTCACTGCTTGGATTGCACCATCCAAAGCAGAAAGCTCAGCTTCAAGCATAAATGAGCAATTCGAGATCAACTTGCCTTCCTGTAAAGGCGGGGTCCAAGTCCAAGTAGCTGAAGCCAAACCAAAAGAATGGTAGCATGCCCTATTAATAATGAAGATGTCCAGCACTTGGATTGTCTTCTAGAACATTTTAGGACTACTGGCAAACAGGGATTGGAGGGTTAAACGGCAACATGTTAAGAGTAGAAAGGTGCTCTATAAAAGTAGACAACTATTGAAGCGGCTAGCCCTTTCGAGAAATTATAGGTTGGACCTGAAACTAAACATTGCGAAAGACAACCTAATTCATCCGAATCAATAATATCTAAATGGTAGAGAATAAAAACTCAATATACTAGCCTTGCAATTAGTTTTGTACAGGTAAAAATTTTGAAAGCCAAGCTTTTAAGGAAGTCTGACTGGATAATAGAGGGTCATTATAAAAGAGTACCACATACCTAATTTGAACTAGAGCAGTGTCAAAACAAAGTGCAACGCTGCTTCAGCTGTAGCATTAGGTCAAACAAATGTAGGACTAGTAAGACCACTATGCAAAGCCAAGTTAACTGTAGTAGGAAGGGGGAAGATTCTAACAGCCAATTCGTTTCGACTTTAGCCAATTGGCTACAAAATGATTTTTTTTTTATTTTTACATCTTTTTTACTTGAAACTAATTTTAATTAAAAGTCAATATTATGTAGTTACAATAATCAATTAAAAATATAATTTTTATAATCTTACTAAATTTTTATGAATTTTTCTAGTTTCAAGTCTTAAAAAAGAAAAATTCATAAAAATTTAACAACATCCTAAAAATTTACTTTCAAATTGATTATTGCATCTACATAACATTGACTTTCAAATGAAATTGGTTTCACATAAAAAAGATGAAAAAGTTAAAAAAAGTCAGTTGACTTAAGACGAAACGAATTGGCCCTAAAATACTAACCCGGTACTGGTGCCCCCCAATCCTAGCCGTTCATTCCTCCAGATAAAAATTTGGTCAAAATTACCACCATGACCATATTTTTTTCTTTGTTAATCATTTTAGTCTCAAATGTTTATTTCTTTCTTTCAGCCATCAGATTAAGATATGAGAAGAGAAAGGGTTGGGGCACCCGGTTGTACCGGTTTGTCAGTTACTGGTCTGGAGTTTCATTGTCTCTTCTTTCGTCCGTCGCCGATTTCCTTCACAAAACCATCGTCATCACCAATTCGCCGATTCGCTTCCCTCTATCGCCAATTCGCACTTCCCTCCGTCACTGATTTGCACTCCACCGTAGTTTCTCCACTTCCACACTCCCATCTGCCGTCGCTTCTCCACTTCCACGCTCCATCCATTGTCGCTTCTGAACTTCCATGCTCCATTCGCCGTCGCTTTTGATTGCGCTGCCTTCCATTGCCACCCATGCTTCAACCGGTGACTTCCATCTGCTATCTTCTCTGCGCTTCAATTGGCGACCTCCACCCGCTATCTTCTCCATGCTCTTTAAAGCTGCTGACCATCGTCGAAGACACCCCACATTGGTGCGAGTCATTCGGCGACATTGTTGAGAGAATGAGGACAAATTGCGAGATTCTGCATTGTCGCTGCGGTAAGTTGCCGTAGCGGACATCGAAGAAAACAACAAAAAATAAAACATTACCGCGTAATAGATTTTTACCGGTTACCTGCGTCTTTCGGTTCTAAACGTAAATAAATTTAGTTTTTAAAGGGAATAAAGTGTAAAAAGATAAAATAATTTGTAATATTATATTTAAAAAATTCAGTAAATATAATTATTAACATGTTAGTGGTAAATAATTTAGATAAAAGTACAAAAAAATGGTATTAAATAGTGGTAAATACTTTGAGAGCAAGAGAGTTAATGTGATGAGTTTGATTTAAGGTGAGATAAAAATAAAAAAAAAAATAGTATTAAATAATTTGAGAGAAATAGCAGTATGTATGGGGGGTGGAATGAAAAAAATGAATTAGAATTAATGTAAGAAATTTGATTTAATATTGAGAAGTTAATTAATGTAGGAATAGTAGTTGTATTTGTTGGTAAGAGAGAATTAATACAACCAATGAGGGTAAATTAAAGTAAATTAATGTTGATGAACACATTTCAATACTTTGAAGATTTTTCATATTATTTTCGAAGCCAATCAAACTTTATAAAATACTGATATGATTGGTTTTTTATTTTTTTTAATCACTTGTTTAGGACTTTTTATCATTTTTTTTCTTTTTATCGCCATTTTTTACTGTAAATTGCTTTTTATTTTTTTATCTCTTTTATTAAACCGATATCGCCTTTAAAATAATATTATGGCATTTCTAAAAATTTTTATCGCTTTTTAAATTTTATCATGTTTTAAATAATATTATCACCTTTTCATAATTTTTATTGCCTTTTACTAAATTTAATAGCTTTTTAAATTTTTTTCCCTTTTTAAAATGTTCTAAATAATACTATGACCTTTTTACAAAAATTTTATCCTTTTCATAAATTTTGGCATCTTTTCCTAAATTTTTACCATTTTTAAAAATATTTATAATTTGTAATTTTTACCATTTTTAAAAATATTTATAATTTGTTTAAAATTTTTATCATTTTTTACGCTTTTTAAAATTTTGTATCACTTTTTTAAAAGCATTGTCACCTTTTTTAAGTGTTTATCGCCTTTTTATATGCTTTAAGGGTTAATGACAACATCCCCTAGGGTCTAATGTAACTTACAATTTACCCCCTATCTTTAAAAACTAATACTTTACCCCAACATCATTTGTAGCGTTTTACAACAACTCCTAATAATTGAAACATCTGATAACTAAATTTTATTAGTTTTAAGATTTTTCATATTTGTTTCATTGTAATTGAGATTCAAACAATATTAAAATTATTTTACAAAAAAAAATGGATATAGAAGAATGAATAATTTAGCGGTTAACATTCTGGGCAAAAAAATGAACCACCAAAATAGTGGTTTATTTTCAGGGGAATGTGGTTCACAAAGTGGCCCCTAAATACATACCAGCGGTATAAATTCTCGGTAAAGCGGTTAAAAAACTAGCCCTGACCATGTACCAGCGGTATCGACTCAGGCCCCTCAAATTGAACCACAAAACCCTGCAATTTTTACCACAAAAAAATGCGGTTCATATTATGACACCCTCAAATTAAACCACAAAGGCCTAGAAAGTGCATCACAGAAAAGCGATTAACATTCTGGCCCCCTAAAAGTCAACCACTAATTTTGCGGTTTATTTTTTGGAGAATGTGGTTTACAAAGTGGCTCCTAAATACATACCAGCGGTTTTAATTTTGGGTAAAGCAGTTAAAAAAATGGCCTCTGACCCTGTACTAGCGATATCGACTCAAGGCCCTCAAATTGAGCCATAAAACCCCATAATTTGAACATCAAAAAAATGCGGTTCATATTATTGCCCCCAAAACGCTCACCACAAATGTAGTGGTTGCATAAACTGGTCCCTCAAATTAAACCACAAGGGCCCAGAAAGTGCATCACAGAAAAGCGGTTAACATTCTGGCCCCTAAAATCAACCACTAATTTTGTGGTTTATTTTCGGGGGAATGTGGTTCACAAAGTGGTCCCTAAATACGTATCAGCGGTATCAATTCTAGGTAAAGCGGTTAAAAAACTGACCCCTGACAGTGTACCAGTGGTATCGACTCAGGCCCTAGTTTTTTGGTTTTTAAAAATGAGGTAAATTAAAGTAAATTAATGTTGATGAACATATTTTAGTACTTTTAAGATTTTTTATATTGTTTTCGTAGCTAATCAAACTTTACAAATACTGATATGATCGGTTTTTTATTTTTTTAATCACTTTTATCAATTGTTTTCTTTTTATCATTTTTTCTTACTTTAAATTACTTATTTTTATCACTTTTATTAAACCGTTGTCGCCTTTAAAATAAAATTATGGCATTTCTAAAAATTTTATCACTTTTTAAAATTTATCCATTTTTAAATTTTTATAGTGTTTTAAATAATATTAGGGAATTTTAAAAAATTTTGTCGCCTTTATAATTTTTATCGTCTTTTACTGAATTTAATAGCTTTTAAAATTTTTTCCCTTTTTAAAATGTTCTAAATAAAATTATCACGTTTTTTAAAAAAATTTCACCTTTTCATAAATTTCATGTGTTTTCCTAAATGTTTATCAATTTTAAAAAATATTTATAATTTTTTTTAAAATTTATCATTTTTTACACTTTTTTCAAATTTTTATAATTTTTTAAAAGCTATTCTCGCCTTTTATAGGTATTAATCGCCTTTTCATATCATTTAAGCTTAATGACAACATGCCCCTACTATGTAATGTAACGTACACTTTAACCCCTATCTTTAAAAACTAATACTTTACCCCAACTTCATTTCTAGTATTTTACAACAACTCCTGACTTCCAAAATTCATACATTTTATAACTAAATTTTATTAATTTTAAGATTTTTCATATTTATTTCATTGGTAATTGAGCTTCAAAAAATATTAAAATGATTTTACACAAAGAAATGGATATACAAGAATTATTGTTTTTTTTTTACAAATTATCACTTTTTTTGTTTTTTAATCGGTTTTTAGATTTTTTATTTATTGGTTTTTTTAATTAGTTATCACTTTTTTATATTTAATCAATTTTTTATTAAAATATTTCTCACATTTTTAGCTATCTATCTATTTTTTAAAATTTTAATCACTTTTTTTAAAAAAAAATTACTTTTTTTAGTTATTTATCGCTTTTTTTATATATGTAATCACTTTTTTTAGAACAATTTCACTATTAAATATAAAAAAAGTGATTAAATAATAAATAAAGGGATAAATAATTTAAAACATGGAATAAATATTTTTTAAAAAGTGATTAAAACATATAAAAAAGTGATCAATAATTCCAAAAAATACAATAAATATTTTAAAAAAGTGATAAATAATTAAAAAATTCAGTAAATATTTTTAAAAAATGATTAATATGAAAAGAAGCGATAAATAGTTAAAAAATACAATAAATATGTAAAAAAAAAAAGCAGTTACATATAAGAAAAAGCGATTAAATAATTAGAAAAAGTTTGGTAAATATTTTTAAAAAGCTATAAAAACAAAAAATAGTTATAATTTGTCAAAAAAGCGATAATACTTATGAAAAGGCTTTTTAATATTAAAACGGTTAATGAATTTTAAAAAGGCGAAAAAAATTAATATGTAACATAACGCTAACTCATTATCACCTTTTTATTATTAATAAAAATATCTCATTCACGAAAAATGTTACTTAGTTAAAACAAAAGCAATTTAGTACAAACAAATACGATTTGATAAAAAACAAAAGTGATTTAGTCTAAACAAATGGGTTTTAGTTAGAAATGCTCTTACTCCTCTACTTTGCAATTGGCAAACCTTCAAAATTAAACATTCACAAATAAATTAAGTATCACTACTGAGCCAATCCTTCACAAACTATTTTTAATTCACTCATCCTCCTTTTATGATTTTACCTATAAATGATACTTACATTCTCTTTTCACATGTCTACATTAATCTTATATATGTTGAGATATAAATATGGAAAAGATGTACTTTAAACTTTTGAACTTCTACTTCCACACATACTCCCCTCCACCTATCTACCTTCATTAGTTGTATTAACTCCCTCTTTCTAACAAACACAAACTACTACTCTTACATTAATTCACTTCTCCATATTAATTCAAATTTCTCACATTAATCCTCATTTCTTTTTCATTCCACCCACCTTCTTCTTATTCTATTAATACATGATGCTCATTCTCTTAACTTCTTTAAAACTATTTTTTTTTTTACTTTTATCTCACATTAAATCAAACTCATGACATTTCCTCTCTTTCTCTCAAACTATTTAATACAATTTTGAGTTAACTAGATTTCAGGTTGAGTCAATTTCAGTTTCGGGTAATTTCAACTTGGGTTATTTAGGTTTTGCACCAAATTCAGGTTGGCATTCAAGTTTACTCGGCTTACTGATGCATAAGCTAAACTAACTAGACCCTTTAACTTACTAAATATGGAAATTACTTGTTTGGAAGAATCTAATTCTTAATTCTACACCATAATCCTAAAGTTGAATGTTAAACCCTAAACTTTAACCTTAACCCTGACCCTATTCTCTTATCCTAAACCCTAAGCTCTAATCATACGTTAACCCTAACCCTAAACATAACTCTAACCCTAAACACTAAACTTAAAACTAACCATAATCCATATGCCTAAACTCTTGTCCTAAACCTTGACCTTAGTACTAAACCGTAAACTCTAAACCTTGTTATATAATTCTTGATGGAGTTGGTAAAGTCCCAACACATCTTTAGTTCGTTTGAATCTAATTGGTCTCGAACCATATATAAACTATATATCTCTAGACATTTACAACATTTTTTTGGTCCTCAAACCAATTGATTTTTTAAAATAAAATAATGTAGACCTTACACCAGCTGTTCAAATAATGGTCATAATAAAAGTGAAAAAAAAGTTAAAATAAATAGATAGCAAAAAAAGCTTTGATTTATCTTTTTCCTTAATTGCTGAACAAAAGGTAAAAATTATAACCTTATTTATACCAAGACTCCTCAAATTATAAACTCTTTGTCTCTAAATATTTACAAAATTGTTTAATATGCCAATCATAGTAAAAAATTAAAATTTCATAAAAACACCTTAAACAAAAATCTAATCTTAAATCCTAATCTTAAACCTAAACCCTAAACCTAAACTCTAACATGTACATAAATGTTTTGCATTTATAAATTAAAATGTTAAATATGTCAGTTATAGTTAAAATTAATGTTATGTACCAAGTAAACCCATAATATAATATAAAAAAATACTAAACATAACCCTAAACCCTAACCTTAGCTCTTGAATTTATCCCTAGTCCAAAACTCTAAACACCTAAATCCTAAGTCTAACCTTAACCCCAAAGCCATAAACTATACACCTAAACCCTAGCCCTAACCCTAAATCTTAATCCCTAACCCTAATCCCTAACCCTAATTCCTAACCTTAAGCCTAAACCTTACCCCTAACCTTAACCCCAAGCCTAACCCCTAACCATAACTCTAACATAACCCTATTCCTTAATTCTTAAGGGTACATACATGCTTGAGCTTTTAAAAAATTTA